>VWZG01000458.1:574740-597240 GCA_013396735.1 Grallaria varia
GGCAGACAGGCAGGCCGACAGGCAGGCTCACCAGCACAGCCATCCCGATACCCCACGTGTGCCACCCAGCCCATCATCCCCCCTGGAAGTGCTTCCTCGGGGCCGAGTGCTGCCTGGGTCCGTTAGTCACAGAGGATTTACAAAGGCAGCTTGTCTCTGGTAAAGACTTTCATTTTAATTTCCCAGTCAGCATTGCAACGAGGAGGAATGGATGGCAGCAATAAAGCGAGGAGATGAATATAGGCTGAAGTTCAATGTTGTGTCTGGAAAGGACATCTTAAAATCTTGATTTACATTCTCACACTGTTACTGACATGTCAGCGACGTCTGGTTGCAGCCGGGGTGACTCTCTGCTTGTCTGTTTGTGTGAGTGGAGCTCGCTCCAGAAAAGATGCCTGTTAAAGCAGCTACAGCACATCACCCGCCTGCTGCCAAAGGTCACACCTTCAAAAGGACTATGATGCACAGGAGGAATCTCCCAAAAGACAACACCTACAATACTGTATTATTTTTATAAGATACTTTCTTTTGTAATTAGGCCACTGTGTATGTCAGGTGTGGAAAAGCTAGTGATGCTGAAGCCTGGAAGGGTTTTTTAGGCTGCTTCCCCAGCTGTTTGGGTGGGCAGCACTGCCATGGACCCTCCTTCACCATCATTGCCACCTCCACCAGCTCCCTGCTGGATTCCCCATCACTCCACCCCATGCAGGGGTTGTCTGCATCTTAGGGGATCCTAGAAGAATGCTGCAGCCCTGGGGTTTGTGGGCCTGATCCTTTCACTCTCTGGGCTTCATTTGCCCCAACTGGGAAAGGAAAATGCCATTTCTAAAGAATAAGTTATAATTTGAGCAACAAACCAACATGACAATATCTCCCATTACAAACTTGGCTGCAAAATACTATTAGTCACCAGGTCACCCTTTCTTTCACATTTATGTGTATGGTCTCAGAGGTTTGTGTGTTCCTGCAAACACTCAGACTAGTTTACATACGCATGCTTGAACCTTGCTTGTCTGTGGCATCCCACAAATTCATAAACTGTGCATAGAGTTCAGTAGATTTGAGGGTTGGTCTTGCTAGAAGAGAAATGCCCTATGCATGCTCATGGCATCTGACCTACTTCTTCTGCTGAGAATGTAATAAAAGCAAGAGGTTGATGTAATGATGGGATTGATTTTCCTGTCCATATAGGTAAGTAAATTGCTGGCATCACAAGTTATCTGTGGCTAAAAGCTGTGACATTGATCTATTAGACTCTGCCCTATGACCTTCAGTAAATGACATCTCTGCTTTCATGTCTACACTGGGGAAAAGGGACTAATGGTGCCCTCTGGCCTTCATGAGACCTATTTTTACCTTCTCAGTGAAGAGCTTGGAAATCTTGGCCAGACGGACCTTACTGACAATATTTATCATGAGCTTATTAGCATCATTATGCCAACCTCCGTGTGCCTCAGAGCTGGGGTTGGGCTGGGGGCTCCCACTGCTGTCCCTCTCTCCTCCCAAGGCAGCTGTGCCAGGGGTGACTTGACATCAGGCGTGGGGGGAGTGGAAAGGCATCACATCAAAGCAGCATCCAAAACAACCAAGACAGTGGGAGCCACTCCATTGCAATTGGCCATATTGGAAGTTCAAGCAAGCAGCTGCCTAAACCTGATGGATCTCAGTGATGGCCAAGCCAGGCAGCAGCAGCACTACCAAGCCAGTCTCTGGCAGTCTTTCATTCCTGTTTAGTAACTTGCTTTTTAATGGTTCATGAGCTACTGGATTCATTAGCTGCTGTAGAGCTAATTGCACACATAGAAGGAAAGCAATGAGTGATGCTAATGAAGCTAAGGTGCACGCTTAACTGCCTGAGTTCATACCAGTGAGGTGTGCATCCATACAAAGGCAGCATGCATTATTCAGATTAAATACCTGCACTGGTTTTAGTACGGACCTTTGTGTTTGGTATCAGCAACATCTGTCTGACTTAAGGGCTATGAATTTCCCTTGTTAAAGAGCTATAACATAGTCATATTGCCGGTGTAACAGGGGACTGTGTTAGGTCTGCTGCTTTATCCTTTACTGATGTCTCAGCCTACCTTTGTGTGGGTGCCATGGTCAGGATAGTCCATGTGCTTTTTTATTTTGCTGCACTTCCCTGTTGGATTTACTGCATTTCCATGCATGCTGGCCCACTCCAAAGTATATTAACGTTTATGGAACCTGGACCCAGCCCTGAGACCAGGCATCTGGAACTGGCTTCCTTGTGGGTCTTCTCTGTCTCCAGTATGCCTGTTTCATTTCTTACACTGATATTGCCCAGGGCAAAACATTCTCCTGTTCTTCCTCATAGCCCAGCCCAGCTACTGGATTACTGGGGAGACCTTGTCTCATTCTTTTTTCTCTTTTTTTTTTTAAGCTTGTCTATCACTCTCTTAGTTTTAAAGGCAGAGGTAAAAAAACTAATGTAAGTATAATCCAAAATTTCAACCATACAAAAGGGAGCATATATAAATAGATTTTAAAAATAAAATTGATTTGGGTGAATCAGGCTCATGACTGGATGATGAATGGTCATCATCTATATGAGAAAAATTTGAGCTTGACTGCTGGGAAATCATTTCATGGTGCTCGCCATAAGAAACTAAGGACCATTTTGGTCATCTTAATAAAATATGCCAACAGGGTGCGTGAGGCAGGCGTTTTGAAGAAGACCTGCAGGTAATGGAGAAGGTGGCAGGGAGGGCTAAATGTTCTGAAATAGGCAAAGGATATCCCTGTAACATACTTTAACTGTAGAGGAGAAATGCTGTTTCCTTCCAATACAACCTTCACTGGCTCTCAGCAGTGGTGGAGGTGACACGATGTCACTTGTAGCTGGAGTGTGAGACAGATGTCTGCAGAGGGGGAGGCAATTTGGTCAGTGGGGGAAGGCTTCAGCCACGAAGATAGTTTAGAGCTAAATTTAACCAATGTCAAGGAATCATCCAGGATGTGCTGAGGTTTGCTGTATATCTCTGGATGATCTGGGATCTGCAAAAGTGAACCAAGGCATCTGGTTTCGCTCAGCTGGAGCCACAGTGGTGGGGCTTTTGGTGGTTGAATAGGCTGAAGAAATATGTGCAGCTGAGAGGCAAAGCTGCCTCCTTCCCACTGCCTGTATTGCACACCTGGCCCCGGCCAGCCGTGCTTTGGGATGCTGTCACACACTGGGGGTCTGCTCGATTCCTCATTTCACCACTGGAGCCAACCACACATCAAAACTAGGAGAATTAGAATGAAAGTGTTAAAATTGTGGACTGATTGAATTGGCACCTTCTTTTCAAATGAATGCGTTGCTACCCAGAAGCAATATGTATTTAGGTACCAGTTAGTAACAGGCCAAGCGAAGTGAGTCCTCGGCACGAGAGCTGCTGGCTCTGCTGACACAGAAGAGAGCTGCCTGCACCCTTGGCTGAGGTGTTTGTGGCTCCCTATTTCTGCATAAACACCTCCAAATAAATAAAAAACCCAGCAGTATTGACAAAGCAAAGGCCAGCTCTATTTATATCTGCAGTAAGGCTGTGATAATGAAAAGACGCTTTAATGTGTCCCAGGGCCTAGATGAAACACTGAAAATGTTGCTTTTAAGAACAAAATTATAATAATATCCCCTTGAAATCCTGAGGAAATGTGTGTGGCCGACTTCTGGAGAGCAATATCAAAGAAGTGAAATAAGAGTTGCAGAGCATAGGGAGTTACTGCAGTTATGGGCTTTGAATTGGTTTAAATCATTGCTTTTAAGCTTTTTTTTTCCTAAGTATCTCTTCAAAAGTAACACTTTAATGAGAGAGAAGATGTTTTACTGCCACTGAACTCTAGTGACTGTGCAGATCTGTCAGACTTTACCTTATTTTGGAGTATAAATCCTTCCCCTATGGTTGCTTCTGCTGTCTGGCCCCTCTTATGGGTGTCAGACTCCTGGAGGGGACTGGGAAGGGTGGCATGAACGTCTGCAGAGGAGGACAGATGGGTAAGAATCTTCTTTCAGCACAGGATTTGCAGCTTTATAGTTAGAAAGGAAAGAAATTTTCCTTTTCTGAAAGTCTTTTACAGTAGTTGGGGTTTTTGGAAGCAATTGGAAAAATGTAAATATTTATTCAAAATACTGTCATTTCATCTCGATGCATCTTTGACCAGCTTTAGTCAACTGGTTGTTTCATGGCATTGAGCAGGTGTAAAATGGTTTGTGGGGCAGAAAATGCCCTCGAGCACTGCTGAGTGGGTGTGCAGTGTCACAGCTCCTCTGGTGCCACTGTCCCTTTCTCCAAGAAGCCTCATCATAAGTCATCATTTTGGCCTTATCATGAATTTAGGGCAATGGCTGCAAAAAGCAGCACTAACCAAGCAGGACTCAGTGGCCAGAGCCCATCACCTCCTTGGTTTGCTCTCCCAGGACACCCATGGGTCCTCACCCAGGCCCCCCAGCCAGACTCTCTGCTCCAAAACCAGCACGTGCCCGATGCCATTTGTTTTAACCTTCCCCAGTCAATGCATGCTCTGTTCATTTCTAGCTTGCATTTTTGTCTACTTCTACTAGATCAGAGTGCTATTCTCATTTAGGTTATTTGATAATAACAAGATATTATGAAAATCCCACTTGGCAGAAGAAGAGGTGAGCAATGATCATATAGAAATGGGAACTGATTTTTAACCACATCGTCCAGAAGAGTTAAATGAAGGCAACAAACTATAAAGCTTAGGCTATTTGTTGAAGTTGAAAAGAGATCAGGTTTTGAGTCATGGAATTTGGTTTTCTGAAGCATGAACGATGATATTCACCCTTTGCCCTTGGAGCAGGGAACGTGCTTTGTTTGGCCCATGTGCAGCCCTGAGCGTGCTCTTGGCACTCGTCGGCTCACTGTGATTATTAGCAATGCACAGATGTACTGGCCATTGCTTTCAGGTAGTTGGGCCAGCTGGAAAGAGTATGAAAGAACTTATTACAGACAGGTATTCAGGTGTGAGTCAGGAGATGAAAAGAAAAAGAATTCTGGTTTGTCTGTGTAATTAAAGGCACACTCTGCAGAGGAAATCAAGGAAAAGCGTATGTAGTGCATGCACAGTTTGGAAGGCTCACCTCTGTAGCTTGCTGAGAGGTAGAAAGAGTAAAGCTGATTTTGTACATTCCCTTTGTCCCTTAGGTGTCCATTTGCAGATATAAATGGGCAGGTGCGTTTGTATTATTTATGTTAAAAGAAGATGAAGGTTTTAAGGCAGAGAACCTTGAAACTGGGGCATGCCAGGTTTGCCACTGCTCGCTCAGTCCCTGTGCCGGCTGGCCAGGCTGTTTATGTTGCTTTCTGCCGGAGGGAGCCGAGCGGGCAGAGCGGCCGTGGCGGTGCCTTGGGCTGCGGGGTGGTCTGCACGGAGCTGCCATGGGGGCTGTGCTGCCCACGCTGCTCAGTGCCACCACCCCCTGGCCCTTCGGGGAGCCCCCCAGCCCCTCCCTGCAGTGCCCCGGGCAGCTCCCAGCGGGGCCGGAGGGGCGAAGATGCTCACGCGCGTTACGGGCGCTGCAAGAAAAGCAGCAGACCCAGGGCAGCGTGCTCGCAGAGCAGCAGCCCCTTGGTTTGGCCTCAGCCCATGGGTGGCAGTGTGAGAGCCCCAGGGCCACGTCCCTCCGTGGGCAGGACCCACGGCCGTGCAGGGCCAGCGCAGGGCGGCGAGCACGGGCTCCCGGCCAGGAGCTGAGCTGCCACACTCCCCACCTCGGCTTCCGAGCCACCATGCTCATCTCGGGCTATTCAGCGTTTGCTGGTGCAGGGGAGAGGCAGGGAAGTCCCTGACTCCTTCTTTTATCTGTGAAAGGACCCATTTCAGGCCCCACTTATATCCCTCTTCCTCCCGGTGCAGGACAAACAAAGCCCTCCAGCCCCTCTTTAGCCAGGAGATGCTCTCTGTGCTTGTTTTTCACACCCACCACCCAGTCAGCTCCTCTTGAAGCCGGGCTGTATTGTCTCTCTGATTTCCTGTTGTCGATTGGGCTGATTTTAATTGGTTTGCAATTTTCAGTTGTTTTTCAGCTCATCAGGAAGGATAATTAAAATAAAATCCTACCCTCCGTGCTCCTCTCCATCAGTTGTAGCAACACCAGCTGAGCATGTTAATCTGAGAAGCAGTCCAGGCAGGGCTTAGTCTCTGTGAAGTGTTTGGAGGCTGGTTGTTAAGCCTTGTATTATTCAAAATGCATTAAATTGTCCTGAATGAGCAGGAAACATGTCTCAGTCGTCAAGCTAATGGACATTAGTAGTCTTCTACCACAAGTTTGCTACACGTGAACTAGATTTACCTACTGCCTGCCTCATTCCCATTCCGCAAGGAAAGCTGTGGACAGGGAACTGGCAAGGAGTAGGAGGCATAAATTCGAGATACCCACAGCTTGGACCAAAAGCCTTATATAAATCCTTTGGATTTCTAGACTTTAGAAAAATGCAGTTGGAATTACTGCCTTCTTTTGACCAAGCAGGAAAGTTTAACTGGTAGTCCAGGATACAAATGCTTAAGAGTCTGGAGGTGGCTTTGAGATCTGAGGGTGGTTTAAATGTTGCTGGTGGGCAAGAGGGAGAAGGGGAAGTAACACATTTCTCAACATTTCCAGTTTTACAAAGCCTGTATGCTGAGCTAAAGGCTGTTAGAGTTGGCTCAGTCTCAAAACAATGAAGCAGGAAAAAAAATATATAGATGACAGGCAAGCAGCTAACCAGAGATTTTTTTCAGTTTATTGCTAATATTTGTGTTTGCTCTCTTTTAGGTAAATGGGAAACAAAATTTTGAAAGTTTGGCTATTGACTTATAAAGGATTTTGTAATTACTATTTATTAGCCCATGTATGAGCACCAGTATTAGAAGCTGCTGTAATGTCATGGTGTCCTGTATCACAGACCTGGCATTGCCACTGTGAAAAGCGGAGTCCTGCCTTTCTGGAAACTTGTAATAAGCAAATGTCAGTCCTTCTTAGCTGCAATTAGCAAAAAAAACCAAAAAACAAAAAACAAAAAACAATGCTGAGGATTTGTGTGAAGAGGAGAGGCTCCTTTTGCATCTGTTGTCCATGGTGGATGAGCTGGGATTTCCCATCCTCCCCCTAGTTCAGTAGCAGAGCAGCACACAGGCAGATAAACCCAGCAGAGAACAGGAGCCAAGTGCTGGGACGGGCACATGCTGTTGCTGGTTCCGACTGCCAAGCCGCCAATTACATGGCAATTAGTAGAATAAATGTCTGAGATATGTTTCCCCCTCCCCAAACATTTTATGGTTGGATCATAGTTCAGAGGGCAATGTGTATCTTCCCAAGCGACGTTGGCTTTTTTTATTTGCTAGCCTGAGTCAGTTACCGGCTTTCATTGTACCTCCAGGACAGCTCAGCTTGTGCCCTTGCCAACACAACTGTTCATTTCCCTCCTTTTGTCTGTCCCAGAGGTCAAAAATAGCTGTCTACGAGAAAATGTGGTCATACATGAAGTCGGCCGAGCCTTCGGTGTTCACCAAAACGACGGCGGACGGGGTGGCGAGGGTGCGGAAGTCAAAGGGGAAGTTTGCCTTCCTGCTGGAGTCGACGATGAACGAGTACATCGAGCAGCGCAAGCCCTGCGACACCATGAAAGTCGGAGGCAACCTGGATTCCAAGGGCTATGGTGTAGCAACCCCCAAAGGCTCAGCATTAAGGTGGGTGGAATAATATAACAATATCCATGTTGTTATAGTATTCCACCTACCCTGATGTATTGTGTTGTCATTTTCTTTCTTGTGGATTTTGAGGTAACTTTAAAGTTTAAAATCTTCAATATTCCATGGAGTTAAATAAGACGGTAAATTATGGTTTCATTTATTTAATGCATCCATTTTTTGTGTTCTCTTCGTGTTGTCCTTTCTGATTGTTTGTTGCTGTTTTAATTTTACAGTTCAATGGCTTTTTCAATTTAAATGGTAAAAGCCAAGTTAACCTGCCATATGTGACGAATGTTAACTGCATGATGTGGTGTTCTTGTTACTTTTTTTCTCAAAGACGGTTTCCCCATCCCGCACACTTCAGTTTTGAGCAAATGTTATCCTCCATGCCACCTTCCAATATTTAACCCTGTATTTGCTGTACAGACATTTTGATAGCTCCACGTTCTGTGAAATTTTAGCCAATTTGTCCTCTTGTGCTCCTTTTTTTATACGTTACGATTTCCTAAGCATTTGTGCATTTTTTCTTACAAGTTATGTTTTATCGTTTCAAGAAATGCTGTTAACCTCGCAGTTTTAAAACTGAATGAACAAGGCCTCTTGGACAAATTGAAAAACAAATGGTGGTACGACAAAGGAGAGTGCGGCAGCGGGGGAGGTGACTCCAAGGTCAGCCTCAATGTCACCACAATCGGGTACCTTAGCAAAGAGTAATCGGCAAGGCTGTTATTTCACTTCTCAAGAAAACAAAAAAGAAAAGAAAAGAAAAAAAGAAAGCAGATGAAAACCATTTCACTAATTGCAGTGGGGGAAAAAAAGCCATTTTCTTGCTCAGTAGCTCTTTCAAAGAAACGGTCTTATTTAATATCATCAGCAGGCTTGGTCGAGCTTGGAAACCTTATTTAACTAACAGATAGAAAGTCTGGTGTTGGTGGGACCTAGGCAGAGCAAATCAGTGAGGTAACTGTGCAAGAAACCGCTGGTGGCATCTGGCCACCATACGAGATGTGCTACTTGCAACAGGGTGTTGTTTAGTTTTATTGCTGCACTGAACTCGAAATTAAGGAACGAGGGTTTGGAATTTTTGCCAGGAGTATTCGAATGTCACCTCTTGTATGGCACTGACCAGTCTTCTGCGCACACCCGTGCAGGAGCCCTGCAGCTGTGTTAGACATGGAGATGTAGACTCAAATCTGGCTCTAGTGACAGCAGTGGCAACGCTGTCACTGCTTTCTGCTGAGCTGAGGCTTTCCCCAGCCTTCCAGGCAGCCTGTACGGTAACGAGACTCATGAAGTTGCTTCAATGAGCTCGTGTATTGCAGATATTAACGGATGTGCTTTCCTATTGCCACCCTTACCCTGTAGAAGTGGCAGTTTCTGCAGTCTTTAACTCGATGAGGAGAAGCTGTAGCTAAAGTAGACTGGGTACTGTTGCACACCTTGGGTGCAGGAATTACCAAGAAAATTTATTTAAATGACATTGTTATACTGAAAAGTACCGAAATTCATTTTCATAGTAACACTCTCCTACAGCTACTAAAACCAGTTCTTTAGGGAATAATGGCTTCTAATCTTGCTTATAAAAGTGCTTCAGCTTTGGTCCAAAATCAATAATACTAGTATTTTCAGTAGACCGCAGTTTTGGACAATTACTGCAAATTACTGCTGCATTCTGTTAATAAGAGTTGCTTACAGTTGGCTACATAGGAAATTGCTCAGCTTGTCATGTCTGATGTTAGCAAAAGCCACTGTGTAATATTGAAGGAAGGAAAAGCTCTTGAATTCAGGCTTGTTTAATAGCTGGAGGTCTGCAGTGCTCAGCAGCAGCCTAGAGATGAGGAGCTTTTTTATGCTTTTTAGCTCTGCTGCTCATCCTTCACAGAACATTTTTATATAATGTCATACTTGCCAGTATATTAAATGTTTAATATTCTCCTGGGATCCAGCACCTCATTGTCTAATGCTGCCTCCATGAAAGAAAACTCTTTGTACAAACCAGCTCCAATGAACTTCATTGCTTCAAGTTCATTGAATTAAACCCAGCCAATAACACTTACAGCCCTGAGAAAACTAAAAGGGATTTTTAAAATGGTCATAATTAGGGCAGAGCCATCCTTCTATTTTTCACTTGGGCTGAATGACCTTTTACAAAGAGCAGTACCATCTGTGAGCAAGCCCTGGGGCTGCCCAGGGAGTGCTGCGGGAGTGGAATCAGGGATGCTGTGGCAACATGAGCTGGGGAGCAAACACAGTAGTGAGTGTTTTGCTGGTTTAGTCCAAAGTGCCACTTTCTGCAGCTCATTGCAACATGCTTGGTGAAGGGCTGCTTGTTAGTCTGAGCTGCAGACATCAGCTATCGGGGCACGGCTCAGCTGGCGCAAGTCCTCAGGGAGGAGAACATGGGTGGGAGAAGACCTCCCACAGAAGTCTAAGCTGAGGGAGGTGGAGAAGAGATTAGTTGCTGTTTCTAGAGGTGTGGTAAATCAAAGGGCTTTTTTGTCACAAAGTGGTTTTTCTATGGAGGTGGCATCCTGCAGGCTTCCAGTGCTGCAGGCTGGGATGCGGCGCTGCTGCAGCAGGCAGGAGGTGCCTTCCCACAGTGCCCCCCCATCGCTGGCCATGCCCCTGCCCGCTGGGGAAAGGTGAGCACCAGTGCTGCCCTCTGGGCACTACAGCTTCAGCAGTCTCGCTGGCCTCTCTCTCCTCTCTGTCCTCCCACCAGAAGTTGCCCTCATCATCTCATCCCATCTCTCCAGTTAACTGTTTATCTGAACACACCTTCATGTCCAGAGCTTTCAGAGGAGGTGCTTCAAAACTGTTCTTTTGTTTTCCTCTTAAATGAGGTGGTAGCTGGGGGGATTCCGATGGGGTGGTGAGGGTGCCTGAGGCGGAGACACAGACCTCTCCCCCCATCACACGGGGTGCTGTGGGGACAATTGCTCACTCGGGGCAGCTCTCTCTACCGGCTGGGCTGACAGACCCCCCTCTCAGCTTTGCCAGTAGAGACCCAGGCTTGGGAAATTGCTGCGCCAAGTTTGCAATCATCCGCCTCTTACCTACTGCCGATGGGTTGTGTGCAGCTGTGAGTTGTTGTAAGGTGATGGTGCCAGGTTCTCAAGCTGAATTCCTCTGTGCGCTCTGATATTCTAGCTCATGCTGACAGCCAGAGGTAAGTATGCAGCCTGCTTGCCCGTGCCAGTGCCCATCGTTGTACCACAAAGGACCCAGTCACCCAGAAAATGCCCTCCTGTGCTCGTCCTCCCCGCGGCCTCGCATGCAGTGTGCCTGTGCTTGGAGAGAAATGGGTCTGAGTCGTGAGTTCATCCCTTGTTGCCATATCATCATTGACATTGGGAAATTAAACAGTGACTTCCAGTTTCACACGGACTTTGAGCCTTGCAGCGGGAAAGAAGAAAAGGTATTCAGTTGACTTTCTGCAAGTTTTTTAATCTGTTGCGTTACAGAGTGTAAGGTTAGTCCTGTGAGCATCCTGTGCTCCTGGGGTTCATTCATAATTTAAGGCTAAAGAGATTGCGCCATTTTAATGAGATTGTTTTAAAGGTCTCAGCTGACATGTGTCTTGTTTTCAGTGCTACCAGTCTGTGCCAGTGCTGATGTGGAGCAGAGGTTGCCAGTCTGTCCTGCAGTGCCTTAGCTGTGGGTACTGCCCTGGCGAAGGAGTTACCCAGTTTTGGTAGTGGTCCTTATTTAAGAAGTCTGAAGGGGAATGCGCTCCATCTATATCCAGTTTTTCTGGGATGCATGTCAATACGTGTGGGCTGACTTGGCTGGTGCAGACGTTCTGGTACGTGCATCAAAATTTGTTCACTTAGCCCTCCTAAATGAGCATGAATTTAGTTTCATGGCAAGATTATCCTGTCTTCAAATGCTCTTCTACATGTGACCTGAGTTCTCAATCGTGAGAGAGTACAAAATAGCAGTTATAAAAAACCCATATTCCAGGAAATATGTTACAGTGTTATTACGAGTTTGGAAACTAATTATTTTGTTTATTATACAATCCTATCATCTTGGAGCTGAGTGATGGTTGAATAGGAATTTAGCAAGAACTAGACAAAAGGAGATGCAGACAGCAGTAGCAGGCTGAGTGACTTAAGTGAAATTAATTAATTCAGTTGCATAGGAACAATTTTCTGCTAAGGTAAATTCCTATAGTTCTGCTGTTGATGGATTTCTTGTATTCCTATACCTTCATGGTAACATTTAATGACAACCAACATGGAAGGAGAATGTTTGAATGCAGCTTCTCGCCAACTTCACATGCCAAGATTTCTTGCTAATTATTTGAATCAATTTTTTTTTAAATATATTCTTTTTTAGGCTGATATCTCTTTTGGAGTATATCTGTGAAATGACATGCAATGTAATACTGCTTGATTTTCCAATTGTTTCCTTTTAATCATAGGATTGCTTTTCCGGCGTGCTAGTTGAGTTGTGCCCTCAGTGCCGCACTCCATGCGGCGTCACATTCCCGAGCCCTGCGGAGCTGTGAGTGCAGCCATTAGATGGGATCTCTTCCCCCATTCCTCTGTGCTGGTTTGCTTTGATACTTTTTCAGCACAGCCGTTGGCATTTGCGGCGTAATTTTTTTAAGTGGCGTATTTTTAGGGGAAGTCTGTTATGCATTATTTTAGATGATACCTGACACCTAAAGAGCACCATCGCCAAGCACATCATGCGGAAAAGGGAACACTGGGGGAAATGGCTGTCTTAAAAAGGTGCAGCATGATTTATTTGAGCAATTTGTTTGAAATTATGTTTATCATCATGAATTTCCTTGTCACCCATTCTATAGGCCTGGGTTATGAGCTGGAAAAAGATAAAACTGCTGGTCAGAGCTGGTGACAGTAACACAGAGCTAATTCATGCTCAGAGCTGGGAAAGGAATATGAAATTATTGTATTGTGCAAATTAGTGACCAAGCAAAATAATGCTTTAAAAAGAAGACATCAGAATATTGTTTAATTCACACCTATTACTTTATAGCATATTAGGAAATAATACTGTGTGTGTTTTGTGTCAATAATGAAGTCTTAATGCTCTAGTTCATTGGAGCATCTCACAACATTGCCAAGAAGGGCAGAGAGCCTGCTCTGGTTTGCGTGGCGGTGCTGTTGTGCAGATTGTCGAGGTTATTTTCCTGGGATATTCCAAACAAGAATTTGGGATGAGCAGGTTGCCTAGGCTGGGAAGGAGTTGGTGGAGTCAGGGCTGGTGGCATCTGAGAATTGGGAACTGTTTTGTTTTGCCTGTATAACCTTTATCATCCTGAGGACTGCCTTTGCTGCCTTGCCAAAGCTGGACCCGACTGTGCAGGGCCATGTGCTTGTGCAGCACTGACTGCAGCAGAGCTGGGGCTCATGCAGGGACGCCACGTCCTGCCTTCATGGCCACAAGAAATCTTAGAGAAAGACTTGTTACTTGTGCACTCCTTTTGATAATACCTGTGGTGCTTAACAGTGAATTTCCATAAATTGTTTCCTTGAGTCATTTGTCCTGTACTGTAATCATCAGTATGGGAAAAGTGGAGGCAGAAGGCTCCAAGGGACTGGAAAAGGAAAAAAGGAAATCCAGCAGCTGAAAGTGGAGCTCCCAGCAGCAGGAGCAGGGCCCTTTCTTTGAACATCTCCCTGAGGGTCTGGGCTTGGCTGTGTCCTCTTTAATAGTAACTGCTGTCATTTAACATACAAAGGGAAAAGTAAATACCTTTCTTCTTGTTCTTCTTCAAAGTGACTCTAATGTTTCAGCATTGGGCTCACTGGACGCAGACACTCGTGCTACTCTGTGGATTTGTCTGTGCTGGCCAGCACTGTAACCATGGGTTGGACACCTTTAGCTTTGTACAGGCGATGTAGCTGTTCTTTGAATGTCGTGTGTAGCCTTTGGACTAAGCAGCACCTCCCTGCAGCCTGCTGAGGAGCCGAGAGCAGGAGTCGCAGAAGAAGCCATTTCAAGAGGAAAATAAAGACAGGGGGAAAAATGGATGTGTCTAGAGGCAAGAGAAAGAGAAGGTGAGGGGATAGCCCACATGCAAGGTAAGTTGAGTCTCTTGCTCATATCCATCCAGGATAGAAAGGATACAGGCAATGACAGAAAAGATCCATGCTGCTGTTTCAGATGTTGTGGGTTTGAGCACCAGCTCTCCCTTGTTCTGCCTCCCTCTCTGGAGAGCTATTCCTCTCACCCCTCACCACGTCTGTACCTCCAGTCTGGGGCACTGCTGTGAATGAACTACTACAGTAACCTGTTACAGCTTGCATTTCCTAATCCCATTGCATGTATTATTGCTTTAGCACTTGGAGCTTCTATTAAATTATGATCCTGTTAGTACACAGTTTAATTTGTTTGAGCTACGCTTATGAAACATATAAATATACTTTCATAGGGACAGCTGCTGCTGCCAAACACAGGCTGCAAACTCTCTGCAAAGAGCACAGGAACTTGCAGCCTCGGCTGGTAACACATCTAGCTCTGTACAGGTGTGCACAGAGTGTGTGTAGATGTTACAGTGACATCGTGCACCGGTTCAAACAGCTGAATTTAAAATGTCTACCTAGTTACCACAAGGAAAAATGCAACAGATTCTGCAAAGATACAGTGGTTGCTCCAACTTGCCCTAAAAAAAAAAAAAAAGGCAAGAATCCTTGAACTGACCAAAAGAACACTATTTCAAAAAAGCCCATTAATGGAGACTAGAACAAAGTTCTGTTGTGGGGAACTATTACAGCTACCAAGTACTCAGCAGGAACTAAAAAAGCCTGTCCCCTGGCAGCCGAGGAGCTGCAGCCCCAGGATGCTGCTCACCAGCACTTGGAGCCCCGGGGCCTTGAGCGCAGGAAACTGCTGCTGGCTCTGCTGTTGAGGAAAAACAACATCCTTCTGCTGGGGGATTTACTGCTCTGCCTCCCAGCACTACCCCAGCCATCGACATGCAGTGTATTTCTTAGGTGGCTGGGGGTTAGGTGGGGCTTGAAGCGCTGAGTTTTAATCTTCTAATTTTTAAAGCTCTCTGTCTTTTCAAACTAGATGGCTTTCACTTTTATCCCTTCCACTGCACAGCCATAAAGCATTTCAATCCCTCAAATGTTAAATCTTGGAGATGTGCAACTGCTGATAACACAGGGCAGGGAAAAGTGGTGTGGGTCTGAAATGGTAGCAAAGAGCAACCAAGGGCTCATTTCTTAAAGAAGAAATCCCTGGTGCTTTTTCCATGAATATTAAATGTTCAGTGTGGAATATCAAAGATCACTTTTTGAGACAGAAGGTAGCAAGTGGGAGCAGTGATTGACCATATGGGTTTATGCCCATGTTATCAGGGCTCTTTGCTCCTGCTTGGGGTACCAGGTAACTGTAGTCTTTAAGCAATCATATTGGGTTTGAATAATGAGCCCGTTTCCATCCAAAATCTCCGCCATCCCTCACGTGTGGGTGTGTCACAGAACATGAAGTCGTGGCACAGAGATGTTGCTAAACTGGTAAACTGCGGCACGCAGAGTGATCTGATCTGGGCAGGAGCAGAACCCTTGGACAGTGCATTCACCCACAGGTTTTCTATCTATTCAGAAGTTATTTTGGTAACAAGATCTGACAAAAAAGTCCATTCAATAGTTACAGATCAGGCTGGGATTTGTAGAGCTTGGGGGAATAAAGTGCCTCATTTGATTTAGATGGGTCTTTAACCTCAAGCAATGCCCTCTAGAGAGTAATGCTGGATTTGGTGTATCTTTCTGGATTGTTTCTATCTTTATACTTTAACGATACCAAGATGGTTGTTAGTGAGATCTTTATGGCCTGCTGTCACATTAAGCAGGGTGCCTGGGCTTGCTTTCTGCCTTTGTCAGTGCCCTGTGTGGCCGTGTGCCTGCGCAGGCTGGCTCGGGGATGCAGCGGTGGCCACTGGCCTTCTGGCCCGCTCGGCTGCGCTCAGGAGGACTGGAAGCCCCTTTCAGCATCAGCTCCCCTTCCTCCTGCCAGCCGAGCAGGGAAGGGTGGTGATTAGGCACCGTGTGGAGAGGCGAGGGGTTTCTCTGCTGCGCTGGGTGCAGTGCCAGGCAATGGTGCCGTTGTTCAGGGTCATTCTCCCTGTGCCCTTCAGGTCTTCACCCCTTGGAGTACGGTAAAGGCAACACATCCCACATGTCCGCAGCAACTGCCCACCCTGCTTCCCCTGAAGTTAGTGAAGATTTGCCTGTGACACCAACAGGAACAATTAAATCAGTGTTTTCTCTAGTTCTACCAGAGAGGATTTTAGGAAGCATTTGGAGTTAAGAAAATGCTTGTTTGTTTGCCCCTTAATCCACTTGCCTTTCTCTGACACTGCGAGAAGGATTTTAGAAACCCAACTGTTTAACTTCTGAACTCTTTGATGTTATAACATTGTTGGTTGGCTTGTGCTGATGTCAGCAATTCCAGGGATGCTCCAGCCAGCAAGGACAGCTCTGGTCATAAGGAACAAAGGAAAACAATTCCTGCTGCAGAAGTGAGAGTGATCTAAATATGTCAGGCTCCTAAATTAAAGGGATTAGGTAAAAATAACAGGGATTAAAAATAAAACAAGTCAAAAGCCCTTTATAATGCAGTAACCAAGACCTGGTACCACCAGGGACTCTTGCCTCCTTCATGTCACTAGGATTTGGATGGGAAGGTGACAAGCCCATTGAAGGGGACGCAGCCCTTGGTCTGACCATGGGGCCACACTCTGATGTGGAGGGAGGATGTCACACTTCATTAATCTTGCACTCTTAGGAGGGACAGATTTGCCAGACGCCTCCTGTGGCTTTTTGTTGCTGTGATGCCACAAATCAGCAATAAACCTGGCCTAGCCAGATATTAGACCAGATTTACAGCTGTTCTGCACCGAGCTGCGTGACACAGCCGGAGCCCAGGGGTGTCCTTGGCGCTGTGATTTCACCTCCCCCAGTGGGCCCAGATGGGCAGGACTAAGGGAGAGTGACACAGAAACAGCTTTGCTGTAAATACCACATCCCGAGTGCTGAGCGCCTGCATTTCCACAGCACTGCTCCAGGCAGAGGAATTTGGTGTCTGCTGTTGTACTGCTGGGAAAAATGAACAAGAGCCTGTTGATGACCATGCAGAATTCCCCAGAGTGGCAAATGCAGAATCTGGTACCTGGGGAGGTCAGGTCTCAGGCCTGCTAACAATAGATGAGTCTCCTCATGATTGTATTTACCATACATTTGGAAGCAGCATCCCCCTGCCTGTGTGAGAAGGATCCCCATTGCCACTGGCCTTATATTTTGTAGCTTGCATCTCTGTGTTGCTGGGTGGGATGGCCCACATCCCTCCCTGGGGCCGCTGGGACGTGGACGTCCTGCTGGAGCAGCCCTGCGGCAGCCATGGAGCCCTCCTGGGACCGCTCATGGGCGGTGAAGCTGCAGTGGTTGGAGCTCTCCCCAGGCATTGACATCCCCCTGAGCCAGCCAGGATCCCTCCTCAGCAGACCAGCTCTGCTGCAGTTTGTTCTCTGCTATCCTGAGCCTCAGCCCTGGGCACAAGCGAAGAAAGGACATTTTCGAGGCAAGAGAGGAGCTCTCAAAGCTGAGTTATCCCGGTCTTCCTTCAGGCTCCTTGGTGATTTCTTTACCCTCTACCCCCAAAAAAGCTGCATTTTGACTCTCAGGATGCTGCAAGCAGCAATGTTGTGCAAATGCCACGCTGTACTCTGTACACCAAATATGCTACGGAACATCAGAAACAGGCTGACGACGGGTGAAGGAACACCTCCCGCTGTAAGACCCAGGTGGTGAGAGGTGCCAGGGCAGCCCCTGGGCAGTCCCACGGCCTGGGAGATTCGGTGCAGCCCAAGCACTGCCCTCCCCATCCTGCACCACTGCAAGGAAGCCCTTCAGATAGTGCTTTGAAGAGCCATTGCTTGCTACACCTTTGCTCTGCGGCTCCCTTTTCTGAAAGATTGCATCTAAAAATTCTAAATTAATTCTGAGCAATGGTTCGTCTGGTTTGGAGGAACAGTGTGCTGCCTGCCATGCTCATTCACTCTGCTTGGCAACAATCGAGTTTGGGTATAACATTTATATTACATCCATTAGAGCATGGAATGGGGTGTGAATTATCCAAAGCTGTTCCAATCATCACTTAAAATCTTTATGGATTGCAAGTAATAAACATAACTACAGCATTGCTGAGACTTGATGCCACTCGAACACCAGTTAGACACAGCTGAAAAAAGTCTGCAGATTATTGGGTGAGATGATCAAGTCCTAAAGTGACTTTTGCTCCTAATTCTCACCTGTAGTGGCTCTTTGTATCACCTGCTGAGACTTGTGAGGACCAACCCAAACACTGGCTGCAAAGCCACTAACATCATTCCTGGAAAATGGCCCTTTCCTGGCAAGACCGCAGTGTTCCTTTCATAAATTAACAGCACTTTTCCAAGAAACTGCTCAGACTCTTCACTGCAGTCCAAGTTCATTCAGGAAAGGGTCCTGTTTGCAGCACTGGCACACAAACACGATGGCCAGTAACTGGAACCCAGTTGCCAAAGGAACATTTTGGCCAGCTTTTGCAGTCATATGTGGGACTGCAGCCTGCTGGACCTCTGTCTTAAGCCAAGAGAAGTTAGTGATGGCAGTAGGTAAAACATCTAGCTGGGGGTTATCTACTTTAAATAGGTGCCAGTGAAATAATGAAAATTAACCTAAAAGGTCATTAATCAAACTGCTCAAAACCAGTTATGATTTATAATTTGAGAGGGGCAGGATTTCTACCTTCCCACTTTTGGGACTAATAAAGATCTGTTTCTTTGATGATTAATTTACTTGTCTTCTACTTCAGACTTGTTCTGGAGAGAAAGAAATATTATAATGCCACCAGTTTTCTCATTGGAGATAAAATTTACTGCAACTAACCTGAAACTGGTGCTTTGGCCAGAGGAGGCAAGGCAAGAAATCCCTCAGACAGGTGAGGGCGTCTCAAAGAGAAGAAGAGAGGGCAGATGGCCCCTGAGTCATTGTGTTCCCTCTTTTCCATATTAATGGCATGAATGAAAGATAGATAATAATGAAATAGAAATGTAATAAATGCCTGCAAAGAGCACATAGCAGCTCCTTCTTCTGAGAAGGAATATCTGCATGGCGAACGCAGCTTGGAAGTGATGCCATATTTTATACAGGATCGACTTTCATGATGAAGTGCTGTGGCAGTCCTTGAATTTGTTGGGAGAGGTGGCCCACGTTTTTAAACTTGAACCTGGAGATTGAGGGACCCAGTTCAGGGGTGAGATTTTAATAAATGAATGAATGCACATTGTGTTTCAAAAATCAGTTCACTCCATGAGTATTGTCCTGCCACCCGGCACCACCTGCAGGAAGGGCTGCAATGGGGCTCGTGTGCCCAGAGGGGCTGAAGTGCAGCAGGGAGGAGGTCCCAGGGCCACACGGCAAAGGGAAGAGGAGGTTCCCTTTGAGAAGGTGTTACATGAAATTTGGAAAAAGACTGGCACAGCTGCTTTTCTAGCAGTAAGTGATGGCTGAAGAGGGGAGGGTAATGCTGCCAGCGCCTTAAAGAAGTCTCCTAACAGGATAGCAGGGAAACCAAAGAGCTGAAACACCAGTAAGACCCACCTCTGACCCAAGTGTGAAATCATGTTTGTGGCAGCTTCTCATGGAGCCTGTAGAATAGAAATCAGCCATAGCAGATGGCTTAATTTGTCTGTGAGGGCAATACTGTCCCATATGAGGCTCCTGGGACCATTTCTCTAAATCCAAGTCTACCAGCAAAAAAAAAATCTTAGCAGGGTTTGGTAGATCTGCCATCCAACCTCACGTGTTCATGCCTGGATGAGCCCGATGTACTGGATGAAAAGGGCACACAAGGAAACAACAAAAGCTGTGGGGAGGAAGAAAAGCGCTGCAAGTTTCTGCACAAGAATACCATCCTGTGGCATCCAAAAAGCAACATCCCAATCCAAATGGCCTCATCGTAGTTTCTTGGAGTACAGAATGCAACAGGAGAGCATAAGCTCTCAAACCTCTGAACGTTTTACTTTGATAAAAGCAACCACAGTAATAGAGGGCTGGTCTGGAAACCACATGGGGCAGATGAAAAATAATGCCATCATAAATTAAAGCAAGGAAAAACAGTGGAAGCCACCTGGGAAAGGGTGGCAACCTAGTTAGAAAAACAGCTGGAAAGCACAAAATTATTCCAGGAGAAAAAAAGATGAGGAAATGGAAGTCTTTTGAAAGAGAGACACACAGAAACTGAGGAAATGATATTCTGGGTTGGACTGGGAGACATGTAGATGCTTGGGGTTGCAGCTTTCCCATGGGACCCAGGCAAGTAATTTGGTCTCCATGTTCCTCTGCCCCTAAGGCGATTTTAAAAAATCCTCCCTTCAAACAAACAGTGCCAGGACAACCTGTGAATGTTCTCCTTCCTACAGCCAGCAGCCCCCACTTCCAGAAGAGCCTTGTGCTTCCCTTTACAACTTGGTGGCCCTGGACCAGCCAGCACAGGCAGGGCACCGGCGCTGCCCGAGGGACACCGTTGGGAGCAGCTGGCTATGAGCTGAGGGGTGGCACAAAGGATTTGTGTTCAACAGGCCCTGCTGAGCAAGAAAAATGCCAGGATCCAGACGTGGCCCTCTGCACTTCCAGCAGGATCTCAGCTAAAGCGACACCCGACTCTATTAAGTTGAACCAGGCTATGCAACTACTAAGAGATGAGCAATCAGAAAGTGTGCCAGCAGCCAGGCTCGCTTTCCAATGTATTTATTTACCCTGGGAATTTGGGAGTTGACGAGTCCATCCCGCACTGCTCACACTGCATTCCTGAAGTGCTGCACCAGTGGTTGCAGAGGCATCATGCCTTCTCCCACCATCAGTGCACTCAAATCCTGCTGCACAGGAGGCAGCTCATGCAATTAGGAGGTCTTGGGGCCTATTTCCTGGAATCTGGCAGAATTGTTCCTCTGACAAAACAAGCTGCATTTCGTGTTCCACAAATTGGTGCCTTTTCTTGCACACTGAGAGGGTGTCCTTGCTCAGGTATGGATGTTCATCCCAGTGCCCCAACCAGCAAAACAGCTGAGCTGAGGGGCTGGGAGCTTGCTGAGGCAAATCTCCAGGTCATCTGGGTGCTGGAGGGATGGGACAGGCACAGGGGAGCACAGGTGCCAGCTACTGCTTCATGTCCAACTTACTCCCCCTGTCCCTCCTACATGACCTGCCCCTCTGGGATGAGCCACGGGCAGTCAGCGCCCGTGCCGGGCAGGGTGGGGAGCAGCCCCAGCACCGGAGCCCCCCGGCGTGGTGACAGCTCCACCAGCAAAGCCTGGGTGGGCTGGAAGCAGGCAGTGGCTCCTTGACACCTGCCTGTCCATCCCATTCCACTCGTGTTGGGACAGATGGATGGACCAAATCATCTCTCTCCTGTCCGGGCTGAGAGACCTCACCTGACAAACAGGGTCATGACAGACTATAGCGAAAATCCCAGTTGAGGCAAATTCCCATCTGTTTAGTTAAGATAATTTTAATTTACTACTTTTTTTTTTTTTTCTTTTTTTTTTTTGGTAGTTGTATGTGCGCAATTAACTGCAATCTTGGCTTAAAAAAAAAAGCACCCTAATTAGCATATTAAGTCTCCTCATTTCCCAGTACTGTATAATGTTGTGAAAGCTAATCTATAATGTATTGGATGTTATGCAAATTCTTGGTACTCCGTATGGGGTTTGTAAAGGCATGCAAATTAAAAATAGTGTTTGGAATAGGACTTGGGGGAGGGGAAAATTTGCACAATAAAATATGCGGGTAGGAGGAAAGGTGTTTATAACCTTCTTCCTATTGTTTGTGTATTCTCAGCTGTACAATGCTTTTCAAAGCAGAGAGATGCATTGCATAAAATCTCTCCAAATTGGATAGTTTTTAAATGAAATTTCAAATGAGAGCACTGTTCTCTAAACAATAATTCACCCCACTCTCTGCTGGGGCTTGTAAGTGGTAGGTAAAGGCACTCAGCTTTCACTGACTGGCATTGCAGTCATGTGTGGCTGATCATAGTGTGTCTGCCTGGGTGTCACTGGGGGTCTCGTCACAGCCACTGCTGTCCAGGAGGGTCCACGGTGGTGGCTTGGCCAGGCCTTGGCCAGTTGCCATCGATGTGACTCGGCGGGGCAGGTGCGTTACCTGCAGCACCCGGGGCGGTTGCAGTGCATGAAGCGTGCTTTGATCCTGTTAATATTTTATAGCTCTACCTACAGGAGGATGTTAGTGTAGCTGCAGCACAGCTGGCTTTTTAGGATGCCTCTGGCTGCTGCTGGAGGGGCTCCGTGCCTGCTGCCAGCGCCGAGCCAGCAAACACGGTCAGTGTCCCACTCACCGCCAGCCGTCAGCTGTGTCCAGCTGCGCACGTACCGCCAGTCCTGATTGATACTTAATTAGATTACAGCTGCCGCATAAAAATAGCCATTTTATAAAAATACAATCTTGGCTGGTGTCAGACTGAGCCCTGTGCAGACCAGGAGTGGTGCTGCCTCTCCCTGGACAGCCAGGAGGCTCTGCAGGCAGTGCTGGCATTGCTGCCGCTGGGATCAGGCACTGGTGGTTCTCCCCACTTCCATGGCTTTTCCTTACTCTTGCCTCCCTGGTGGCCTCAGTGACACCACACTGGGTCACACTGGTGCAGCCTGTGGGGTGTTCTGCTCAGGAGCTCTTGTACGTGCTTGATTTTATCGTGGTGCCCCACAAGCTGCTTGGGCTGTGCTGAGCACAGCCTGTCCCCAGCTCCGTGGAGCTGCTGCCCTCCTCC
>VWZG01000458.1:599740-658782 GCA_013396735.1 Grallaria varia
ACTATAATTTCAAAGCACCCTCTCAGTGTCAGAGGACAATTTCAAGTTCCAGCGAAGCCAGTAATAAAATTTCATTGATTTCAGTTGGACTGGAAGTTGCTTAGGGCACAACCCTGTAGCTGTTGTACAAGACAAATTTGGGATCATAGGATATCTGAACACACAGCAGCTGCAGGAGGGAACTGTAATTGAAAAGAGGTATAAATGGGGAAGATCTTTAGTTTATATGGCAGGCTGTTTGCTACAACCACTTGTACCCAAACTGCCTGTGAAACGCAAACACTTGCAATGTAGATCACATTTAATTCCAGCTATATGCCAATTTTTCTTTCCCTGGAGAGGCTCATCCTACTGAGCTCTATCAGCAAGTGTCTTCCCTGGTCACGGCCAGGTGGCTCTGGCACCTGCCCGTCCATCCAGGCTGGAGTGGTGTGGTGTGCCAGTCCAGCCGGGGCCGTGCCAGCCCCTGCAGCAGCAAAAGGGTTGCAGCTCTATTTAACCTGATTACAGAACCCTGTTTTTAAAAACATGAGCTTCTCCCCCATCTGACATGTATTGAAGGAAGGTAAATCCTGGACAGAGAATTCTGTGTGACACTGTCTGGTTTTATTCAATACCTCACTCTCCTGGAGGTGCTAGTTTAGCTCAGGGCACTGCTGCTGGACCTCTGAGTAACTGACCATCTTCCTTAGGATGGTGGGATTTTTTTTAACTGTTGAAAAAACATGTAGATAAGTTTAGCAGCATCTCAGCATTCACCAAAACCAAGTGTGCAGTGATTTGGCTTTTTTTTTTGCTAGTTTTGCCATGTCCTCCTGTAAAACCTGCTGTTTTACACAGCCACTGCTTTGCCCCGCACAGCTCTGCCACTGTGCCTTTGCCTCCAGGGATGCTCAGCCATAGGCAGGTTTGCTCTGGGACACCGAAGGCCTGGGGCAGTCAGTGGCCAGAAAAATGTCCTCACCTTGGAGTCAGCCAGGGTTTCCTCGGCCGGAGGGTGGACGGCAGAGCAGTCACTGCTGTGCAGCCCCGGGCTGCGGGGATGGGGGGTCAGCTCTGGTCCCTGAGCCGGACACCAAACACCAGAGCGTAGCTATCGCAGCTGGGACTGAGTGCACAGTAGCTTGTTGTCTGTCTGCCTGTCTGCTCCTCACAGCACAACTAACGGCGTGGCTCGTTTCTCTTAGGACAAGACGAGCGCTCTGAGCCTGAGCAATGTTGCTGGGGTGTTCTATATCCTTGTGGGAGGCCTGGGGCTGGCCATGATGGTGGCGCTGATCGAGTTCTGCTACAAGTCCCGGGCCGAGTCCAAGCGAATGAAACTCACCAAGAACACGCAGAACTTCAAACCCGCTCCCGCCACCAACACCCAGAATTACGCAACCTACAGAGAAGGCTACAACGTGTACGGCACAGAAAGTGTGAAAATCTAGGGGTACGGCTGCGGGCTGGGAACCAAACCCTCTGGGGTTTCTCCTTTCTTTCTTATTTTAGCTCTCTGTGCTACTTTGTTTTATGCATCAGCAGGCTTCTGCAAGAGGGCTTTTGAGACATCATCTTGTGGCAGTCTCAGAGTATTTAAGTTTAAATTTCTCCCCTGGTCAGAAGGAAGCTTGGTACTATCCTGTCTTGCACGCAGTGGTAGCTGGCTTCATGCGCCAGGGAGTAACTCCTCTCTCCAGCACCGTGCTTGTTCAAAATGAAAGTATTTTGTTAATTGCTTTAAAAATCGCTCTAATCAGAATTCACATCTCTCTTGCTGGTGGTCTCTTCTCCCTTTTTTTTTTTTTAAGCTATAATCAGGTCAGGTAAGTGCTCTTAGGAAGTTTCAAAAAAAATCTACAATAGAACAAAAACGTCTACATGAGAATTCATGATTTCTGAAGCAGGAAAAGTAGAGCTGAATTGCTGAAAAGCAACTCTGGAACAGCGTGGTTAGCCCCTCGCCCACAGCCTCTGCCTCTCCCTGGGCTGAGCTCCCTGCCCTTGCTGCCAGGCAGTGATGAAATCTCTCTGGTTTTATTATAGATCCTCACCCTGACAGCACGCAAGAGGAAAAGCAGCAGAGAATGTGGCTACTTCATGGATTTGGACCACCTGAGCCAGTCGTACCCTCTCCGAGGTGTCGGGTCTGACACGTGTTGATGATGGTGCAATGTACTTTTAATAGGAAAAACTGATTTTTTTTTTCCTTCAGTGCCTTATGGAAGACTCTGAGACTCACAACAATGCAAACCATCACTGAAATATTCTTGCTTTGCTTGAAAGAAGTAAAAAAAAAAAGAAGAAGAGAGGAAAAGAAAAAGAAAATTTAAAAAAAAAAAATTAGAAAAAGGGAAAGAGAAGAGGAAAATGAAAAGGAAAGGACTGGTAACAAGATACTGGTATGTGAAAAAAAAATTCTTGTACAAATAAAATCAGTGCAACAAAAGCCATTCTTTGATACCACTGCACAGTAACTGAACTTGTGTCCTGAAAGCAAACTGCAGCCGGTTTCATCAGCCACCCCAGTCGTATCAAATCATGAAACTCCTCCTGACACAAAGCCTCAGAAATCTGCTGCGTGAGAACATGGACCGGCCTGCCACTGCTTGTATGAGCTGATGTCAAGATGTTTCAGTATTTACTTACAGTGGTGTGATTTTATTTTCTTTCTGAGCCACTTTGATCTCTCCAGCTAATTTGAGCAATTCTGTATAGCAGTAAAAGGTGTAACACCTGAAGAAAAGAATCTGTGCATTCAAACCAATTGAGGTCAATGACTGTGAATCTGTAAATCCAAAAGAAAGGAATTTGTGGACCTGCATGTCTTGCTTCCAGATCAGTAAATTATTTTCTTGACAAGGTAGCTAAAGTGTGGGAAGAAAATATTGCATTCCTTCTTTTGTTCTATCATCAGGCATACCTACAGGTGCTTTATTTAAATGACATTGGGTGGCTTTTAAAGTAAAAAAAAATTAAAAAAAAGGAAAAGCTACTTGCTGTTTAGGTTCAGACCATATATCTCTTTTCTTGCTGTGCATTTCCGTTTTAATCCCTTGTTTAATATCAAGCAATGAAGCAAGAGAAGGGCAGGTTAGTTTTTCCCAGGCCTGCTTCTGCCTCACCCCAGTTGTCTCCCAGCTAGCACTGTGCTCAGCTGACGCTTCTCAGTAACGGGCCTTGTAGAGCAGAAGTAGGGGAAGAGGATAGTAACTCCAGCTAGAGCTGCAGTTCCCGAGTAATAGCAAGCCATCTAACACGAGTCCTGCTCGTACCGCTCTGTTCCATCAGCTCCTGCCAGCTCCTGTTCCGTGGCTCCTGGTGAGAGGATGCTGCTGTCCTGCCCCTGCCGCGCCGGGAGGAGGAGCAGGGGCTGGCTCTGACTCACATCATCAGCCTTGAACCTCTGCCTGGAAACTACTTAACGTCATCTTTAAAAATAAAAATGATTGAAGAAAAAAAAAAAGCGAAAGAAAAAAAAAAAAACCGCAAATCTTTAAACATATTGTCAATCACACGGGAAAGGTTCAATGGAATATCTGCATACTAATTACCTCTAATCGACAATATGTATTTTCTGTAGTTTACGGTAGAGTTTTATTTCATCAGTAACATACAATGGAAAAGAAACTCATTTAAACCAGTCTGACCCTTAGGCGTTTAGTTTGCTGATGATAGATTTGAACTTTTAATAGGACTTAAAAACAAAAAAAAAAAAAAAAAAAAAAGAAAAAAAGAAAAAAAAGAAATCTCTTTTTTTATAAGTATTTCCAACAAAATGTAATATAAAATCATTTTAAAAGCTAATAGGAGAATAATTTATTGTTCGAATTTTTAACAAGATATTGACAAAAAAAATTGTTGTTTTGTTTTCATTTTCTCTTCATGAAACTGTGATATTTTTTTTTTCAACTTCTGAACGTGATCACATCCCTAGCAAGGGCGAGCTAAAGCTGTGCGGTTATGAGTTGTATTTAAAACAAACATTTTTCTTAAAAGCTGTATAAAAGATGTATGTTTATCAGATCAATTTTTAAGAGTGGAGGCTTCACACCAGTGAAGGGAGTTTGGTAAATAGTTCAATATTTTTTAAACTTGCATGTAAAGCTAAAACAAAACGTGTTGAGTGCTTACCAATTCCGGCTACCAACTTCAAGCTATTGGAAGTTCGGCAGTAGTCTCACGATGATTTGTTTTGGTATATTTTTAATTTTTTTTGTTTTGTTTTGGGGGATTTTTGGGGTTCTTTTCTTTTTTGGGTTTTTCTCTCTCTCTTTTTTTTTTCTTTTATTTTTTCCAGTTCCTATTTTTGGTCGTTGAAACTGCACTTCAGTGAGCAGAAAAATTGCCAAGCAAACTAATGGCTGTAAAAGCATAAACTGCATGTGTGGGCATCAATTACTGAGCCTCATTTTGATGAGGTGTTGTACAAAGAGTTTTAATACATTTTGTAAATAAAACTGTAAAGAAAAAAATTTAAAAGCCTTCTTATCTTTTCATCAGGAGAGAAAGAGTCCCTCCCTGCTGCTGCCCCTTTGGCCAGTCTGGGATGCTCCACAGGTATTTACCACAGAACCCTACAATAGTTTGGGGTAGAAGGAACATAAAAGATCATCTAGTTCTGACCAACCCCCCCTACACCCACTAGGCCAGGTTGCTCAAGTCCCATCCAGCCTGGCCTCAAGCTCCAGGGATGTCACCGGTGCTTCTCCCACCGCACTGAACCAGGGATGCTCCCGGGCAATGCGTATTTCGGGTTTGGTACCCTGCAAACCAACTAATTTATTGTTTTCTCGATGAATGAAGCTGGTTGATGGTGGCCAGGTCCAAGGTCACCTCTGGGGAGCAGGGAAGGGGCAGGGGAGAGCCCTCAGGGCTCCAGCCAGGGCAGGACATGCTCTGCCCCTGCAGTGGACAGCAGTGTGGGTCACCATACAGATGTGTTTTCCTGCAATTCCCACCTTCCCAGCAATGCTTTTTTAAGCAAAATAGAGCCTTCACCCAACATTGCAACTACTCCCAACTCAATAAATTAGAGTTTACTTCATCCACAGTGTGGTTTTTCCAACTCACCGCAAACTACGACCTGTAGGAAGTAATCCTGGTGTTAAAACAGCTGGTGTGCCCCAAAATCCCACCCTGGCAGGGGAAGCCTCTCCAGGGGTACCCCTGGCCCCACCACCCTGATGGTCTCCATCAGGAACCAGCTCCCTGGGGTCCTTCCAGGGACCATCAAGGGTGACACTGCTGTGAGCACCCAGTGTCTGCTGGGGCTGAGCTGGAGCAGCACATTGCCTTGGATGACTGGAGTGAAAAGATCAGCTCCTGAAAAATAAAAAATCCACCAGTGAAGGTCCTGGGCAGTAGCTTGGTGGGTGTGGGACCTGAGCGAGTGATTTGGTACCTGCTGGCCAAGGCACACCCTGCAACCCAGCCAGGAGTGTCCCCACAGCTGGAGTGTCCCCACAGCTGGAGTGTCCCTGCTGTGCTGCCTCTGGCTGCAGGGGGAAAGGGAAAAACACATGTGGAAATCACTGGTGCGGTTCCCAGGTCAGCACCCAGTGCCCAGCAGTGGGTCCCAGCCATGGCCCCACTCCCCGTGGAGCTGCTGCCAGCCCCTGGTGCTTGTGGGTGAGCACAGCAGTGGGACACGGGCTGAGCCCACCCCGTGTCTTCAGCCAAGGCTTCAGCAACACAACACAAGCTCAGGAATACGTAAGGGACAAGTGAGAGCAAATAAGCTGCACTCATTTGACCCTAAACCGTACAAGGCAGGAGGTTTGGGGTCGGTGTGGGTGTGAGCAGGGTGCTGTGCCGGGCCACCCTTCCACCGGGCACAGGGACATGGGCCTGGGGGAGCCCACGCTGGAACGAGCCTATTTATATGTTAAGTGGCCACACAATGAACTCAGGGAGGCATGGAGAAAAATATTGTTCTGTCCTTTAACCTTCATTTCACGCTCAACACCCCGGCAAACGTGGGCGGGCAGCATTTTTCTCCAGAGCTCTCTTGACCCGCTCCCTGCTGCCTGACAGCCACACACAGCCCTGAACTGGCCACGGGCCCAGCGATGCTCCTGCCCCAGGGACCTGCCAAGATGTGCCACGGCAAGCAGGGTTTGTGCGCCCACTGAGCCACAGCACCGAGCTGGGAGGGTGCGAGTGAAACAGCAATGCCAGAGCGGGTGAGGTGCTGCCCCACCAGGGGGTCACCAAGCACCAGGTCCTGCAAAACCTGCTTAGGCTGTCTAATAAGGATGAGTCAGGCAAAACAAGCCAGTTAGGGCTGGGGCAAACAGGCCCAGATGCACCCAGGGAGCTGGGAGAGCCTGTCCAGCTGGGACAGGGTGGGGGATGGCCCCACATGCACTGTGGCCACAGGGATGAGGGGCAGGAGCAGGTCCTGCAATCCCAGGCCAGGCTGGAGGTGTTGGGAATCCGGAGCATCCCTGAGCCACAAGGTCAGTGCACTTTGGTCCAAAACCTGGACGTTGCTACATAGACCGCTGCAATGGCAGCAGGACTGTGTGACAGCCCTGGAATGCTGGGCTCTAACAGTCCCCAATGTGGCCATGTCTCTGGACTTCTGTGGCAGCAATAATATAAGGAAAAATTCAGAGTAATGCATCCAGTTTCCAGAGTCATCAGTGGGAGCAGAAAGACTTCAACATTGTGCAAGTTCAGGCCTAAAAACCCAAATAAATAGCAGCTCCTCCCCACAGTACAGAGCATGCCTGACAACAAAATAAAATCAATACTGTATCATTCTGGCATAGTTTTTCCTTCAAAGGTTTTGTGCAAAGGACCACAGTGTTTATTTTTATTAAATAATTGTTCTTTATGGTTATTAAAATAATAATACATCATGGATATTAAATTATGAAATGTCTTTGGTTCTCATATTCATCATTTCAGTCTGGAAAATTGGCTCTATTTTGCGGGCAGCAATACATAAACAAGATCTGGATCATGATAGCTCTATTTAATTAACCTAAAGGATTTAAGTACAGAGATAATATTTGCATGGATGTTATAAATTTCAAAGTAATGTTAACTCAGAATACATCTAAAGCTGGTATCAGGGCACACAGTGCCCCCAGGAGCAGCAGTGCCCGCAGCCCAGCGCGCTGCTGAGCCACTCTCTGTGTCCCCATGGCACTGGGGCTGCAGGAAGAGCCCAGGCTGGCCTTTCACAGTGGCCTAATTCCAGCGGGGTCAGGGCAGCCACTGCTGCATCTTGCCCAGCCCAGGAGCCCCAGGCTGGGGGGCTCCACCACCCCTGCAGGACAGCCCTCCTGTGTGTGCCCTATGGGGAGACACGTTCGGCTAAAATCCCCCCTGCCCCCACAGCTTCCCAGTCCTGCTCTGGCTCTGGGCTTTCTTGTCCTTATTTCATCAGTCTGAGAGTGACTGATGAGACTGGTTTGTAACGTGGCACCGTCACTGCTGCAGCATCTGGAGAAGAGCTCTGCAGTGTCCCCCAGGCACAGCTCCCTGGGGGCAGGGGGCAGCCAGACAGCCCGCAGAGCCCAGAGAGGGGTCCGAGCCAAGGAGCTGCCCTGCACACCCTACAGCACTGTAGCAGAAAATCCCTCCCCTTCCCTAAGGGAGCTGATCACGGTCACTGGAAGCCCCTGCAGCACTGGGTTTGCCAGATGCCATGGCACAGGCAGACTGATGTGCTCCGTGGCAGTGTCTCCGTGGGCTGACATGACAGGCAGGATAAAGAAACATCTGAGCACACACCAAGTGTTTATTTATTGCTGTTTCTAACATTGAAGTGTTAGCCCTAAATTATTTATGCCATCATGGCATTTTAGGATGACAGGACATCTTACAGCAGAGCAAGAGGACAGATCCTACTCTGCAGCAACTTGCAGTCCAATGAGCAGGAACAGGATCAGGGAATTGCCATGAGAAGTGGTGGAGCACAGGGCAGGGGACAGCAAAGCCAAGGCAGAGCAGAGGCTTTCCACAATCATTTCCCACTGGTGAAGAGGCTGTTGACACCTCCAAGCAAGCAGGCAGAGCTGACACCTCAAGGTGAACTTGGAGCTAATTTGTAGCAGCAGACGAGGATTGAAATCAAATGTGCAGTGGCACCAGGCTGGCCCCAGCAGACAGTTACAGGGGCTTCTCCTGTCGTCTGTTTTGTTGTGGTTTGAGGTCTTTCTTACTTTATTCTCCTTTCAGGCAGGGAGGAGCTGAAGGCAGCAGTAGAAAACAAGCTGAAGCCAAAGGGAGATGGCTTGAGGAAGGGCTGGAAAACCTGGCAGGTGATTACAGACCTGCCTTCCAAGAGTGAGGACCTGCCCAGGGCCCTGGAATGGGGCTGAGCTGGTGACTGGTCCACAAAGGGTTAACAGGGGTCCAGGCAAGCCCACCAACCTTGATGGCAAGGAGAGGGTAAGGCACTTAAAGCTTATAAAAAGTGCACAATGCAAACTGCAGCCATGATGCTGGTAATGACTGGTGCTTTAGATAATGTTTAGCATATAAATAAAGTAATTGACCAATTAATGAGCACATGGCAGATGCTTGATATGCTGTAACAAGTAGGGAAGGGTATGATATAACACCAGAAATTGATTAAAGGAATTTAAAAACAGAGTAGAATGTGGGAGAGCAGTGCCTGTACCCCGGGCCAGCTGCTGCGGGCAGGTTTGGTGTTGGGGCCATAAGAGCAGGGAGAGGGGACAAGGGTTTGGTCCCTGCTGCAGGGACAGAGCAGGGCATGCTGGACAGCAAGGGAAAGGGAATAACTGTGGGATAAGGTATGTGCACTGGGTGATTCTACTCCCTCTACTCTGCTCATCTGAGATCCCACCTGGAGCACTGTGTCCATCTCTGGGGCCACAATAGCAAGTCCAGAGCAGACCATGAAGATGCTCAGAGGGCTGGAGCCCCTCTCTTCTAGAGACAGACCCAGCATTGGGGCTGCCCAGTGTGGAGAAAAGAAGGCTCTGGAGAGGCAGAGCACCTTCCAGTACCAGCAGGGGCTACAACAGAGATGGAGAGGGACTTTTTACAAGGCATGGAGTGATAGGACAAGAGGGAATGGCTTTAAACTTGAAGAGGACAGGTTTAAATTAGATCTTAGAAAGAAATTCTTCCCAGTGAGGGCAGTGAGGCCCTGGCACAGCTCTCCCAGAGAAGCTGTGGCTGCCCCATCCCTGGAAGTGTTCAAGGCCGGTTTGGGTGGATCTCTGAGCAGCCTGGACTAGTGGAAGGCGTCCCTGCCTATGACCGGAGGTTGGAACGAGGCGATCTTTAAGGTCCCGTCCAGCTCAAGCGGTTCTGCGATTCTCTGACGCCAGGATGGATTCGGGAACAGGCGTGGGGGGATCCGCTGCCGTGCTCGGCGCAACACTGACATGCAGCGGCCGGCACGGGGGCACCGCCGCTGCCGGCGAGCCGCATCACCGCAGCCCTCGCCCGGGACCGCCACGGACCGGGCACAGCCCCGGGCACAGCACCAGGGACCGCAGAGCCCCGGGCACCGCACCCGGCACCGCACCGGGCACAGCCCCGGGCACCGCACCGGGCACAGCACCAGGCACAGCACCAGGGACCGCACAGCACCGGGCACTGTACTGGGCACCGCACCGGGCACCGCACTGGGCACCGCACAGCACCGGGGACAGCACCAGGGACCGCCACGGACCAGGGACCGCATCTTCATCCCTCTCGCGTCCTCGGTGAAGCAGGTTTTTAATATCACTCCAAGCCTTTTGACAAATATTGGATTTAAATTCCAAATATGGGCTGAGCAGGCTAATTACCCAAAAAATCCTGCAAAATTAATGTAAGAGCCACGGCTTAATCTGATGCAAATAAATATAAATGGTGTTTATGTAATATCCCCCTGCCCTTTAAACAAGGGAAGTTTGCCAGTGTTGAGGTGAAATGCCTGATTATGGAATAGCTGAAGCTGTGACCCATCACAGGTGCATCAGATTACACAGAGCAATTAGAACATCACATCAGACAGAGCTTAATGGGAGATGAGTATCAGGTTTTCCCCCCCTGGGACCATGGGCCAGGACCACCACCCACCCAGACTTTTCTGTTCTTCCCTACAACCCTCTCAAATGTAGTCATAAAATCATTTAGATTGGAAAAAATTGAAGTCCAACCCTTAACCCAGCACTGCTGTGACCACCACTAAACCATGTCCCCAAGTGCCACATCCAACACACCTTTCAAACACTTGCAGGGATGGTGACTTCACCACGTCCCTGGGCAGCCTGTTCCCATGCCCGAACAACCTTTCAGTGAAGAAATTTTCCTTAATATCCAATCTCAGCCGCCCTGGAGGAACTTGAGGCCAATTCCTCTTGTCCTGTCACTTGTTACTTGGGAGAAGAGATGTACCCTTACCTGGCTACAATCTCCTTTTAGGTGGTTGTAGGGAGTGAGAAAGTCCTCCTCGAGCCCCCTTTTCTCCAGGCTGAGCACCCCCAGCTGCTCCTCATCCAACTCGTGCTCCAGACCTTCCCCCAGCACTACTGCCCTTCTCTGAACCCACTCCAGTCCAGCCCCTCACTGTCTTTCTTATGGTGAGGGAATCCCCTCTCTATGCTTTCCCCAGCCCTCCAGGACCCACTGACACTCCCCTTTTCCATCAAGGTCTCCAGCTTGCCCCCGACATTGAAATGGACAACTCCCATCATCAAACCCTCCCTGAAGTCTCCACACATGCAACCGAGTCCCTGCAGAGACTTGTGTAGGAAGGAGGATCAGAATGCCCACCTTGTTTTGGAAAATCTCCTTAGGGGAGAAAACCCTCCCACAGTCACGAACGTGGTGAGAGATGTTTCCTGTGGCCCCTCTCAGGAGAACAGGAGAACACATCCGAGTTACCCCGGCCACTGCCTGTGCTTTCAGTTGGGTGGTTTTCTCCTGACTGTGCCAGCCTGCTGCAGGCGCGTCTGCCCTTGCCAAGCCACAGGCGGGGCCAGTGTAACCATCCCCATCCCATATCCCTTCTCCTCTCTCCCCACTGCTCCCAGGTCACCAGGCATTGCAGGTGAGGGACAAACCCTCCTGCCAGGGCCTCAGTTCCTCAAAGCCAGATTTCAAATGATTATTTCAACTCACCTTTCAGTGTCTGGATGCCAGAGAGGCTCCTGGTTTTTGGGTGACCACACTGTACTCAGAGGCCCCAGGGTGACCTTTGCCCAGGTTAACCCAGCTCGCTGTGCCAGCCCTGAGCCTGGGGGAGGCTGCTGGCTGCAGCCCCAGAAAAAGCCTCAACTGGAGTGACTTTGATAAAAGTATTTCATTTTAGAATGCCCTAATGAGTTAATTAAAAGTCTGAGTATTTAGCTTGGCTACTCTCCTTTTCAGGAATTCTTTCTCATCTCGTATTAGCTGGATAACTCTTAGCCAATTCCCTTCCCAATTTGTCTGTCTTTCTTGCACTGCAGGCCAAGGGTTTGTCATCTTCTACGATTCACTCAGAAATAACCTCTAATTAATCAGAACAAGCTAATCAGGAGAGTTCTACTGATCAAGTCTATAAGCACTAATGTCTTAATATTCAGTATTTCAAAAACAGCCACAAAGACAACACCCCCCTGTCCCAAATCCAATTACTGAGACCACAGAACACCAGGAATGCTCAACTTCAATGTAAAGTTCCCTTTCTCTGAATTATATTAATAAAGACCCACCAGAAACCAAATAAACAAAACCCTCAGAATATTTAAGAGATGAGTTAAGTCTCTGTGTTTAATAGTATTAATAGTTGATCCAAGAAGATATTTTAAAGACCTTTGGAGGAGGGTCATATGCCTCAAAAGAAACGTGACAATGCAGGAAGGCAAAGCCTGACACATCTCTCACTTCACAGAAGGCACTACACTTTGTAACCAGCCCTTCTATTAAAGGACAGATACAGAGCACTCCTCTGCAAATTCAGGAACCACCCCTCCCACAAGTCCAACTAATATCCAACTTTTGTAACAATCCATAAAGCAATGAAGTGACCACACAGAGAATGATTTACGACCCATTGAGAAAACTATTGTTTATTTAGAAAAAAGGTTACACTGGTAGAATTCAGCAGATAAAAAAATTCTTTTTTTTTTTTTTTAAAAACGTCATTGTGAAATCTTCAGACTAAAGTTCAGCAATACAAAGCTCCTGTAGCTGTAACTGAAACTTAATTTATTTCAGTTTTGAAGAGAGCATTTCCAATCAATCTAAAAACAACATGACAAACAAAAGGCGTGACAAGGGACAACTGAGCACAGGTTTAAGTTGGGATGGGACAGGTTCATTCTTTGTTTCTTTAAACAAGTCAATGTTATACACAATATACAAATAATCCCTAAGCATTGCATGAAAACAGTGCTCCCACTTAACTTTTGCTTTTTAGTTATTGAGATTAAAAACAGGCCAAGTAATAAATAAAAACTGAGTTTAAATGAGGTAAATCCAAAAAGGTTCAATAACTGTTTATTTGTGGTTTTCAAACATCTAAAAGAATGCAATTTCAAATTGAAAGAATTACTAAATTCAGGCAGTATTTTCGACAAACTAAAGTGGAACTATGTACACATGAAACCTCATTTGCACTATGGCAACTGTTTGTTTGCAGCACATTGTGCTAAAATATGGAATAGGTAACACTTTCAGCCAGGTACTGAAAATAAATGTGTAAGAAACTAAGCAACAAGTTAAAAATACAGTAATGTACAACTTAACAATTAAGTCCTTAGCATGGGGAAATAAAGCAGAGAACTGAATAATTTAAGGAGATGCAGATGGGTCCTCTTCATTCGCAATTTTCTGTGCAATCTATACTCTGGAAAATACATTTCTGGTCACAGCTGGATATCTTCCCATTTCAATGTCACCTGCAATGAAGCCATACATAATTGGAATTAGATGTTGTTCAAAGGAACACTGATCTCACAACTTCACATTTTGTTCCATTCACAACTCAAAGAATGAGGGGGGGAAATAAAACTATTTTCATAATTCCCTAACTCTAGTTTATTCCCCAGCAAGAACTACATTAATATAAACTCATTGTAAGTAGTGAAACACTAATTTAAAGATAGAAAAAGGAAACAAGTAATCACTCGTGAAGGTATAAATTCTTTTAGAAGTACAACACCCTCAAGATGTTACTATCTCTAAATTAGGCAAGAAATTAATGCAGTCAATCAGACATTGTACACTAGGAGGAATGTTATCAAAGATTTAACAATCAGGAGCACAAGGTCAGATTCCACAACTGTGTTATTACACAAAGCACCTTTCCATACTTCACTGCGCACACGATGCAGATATGTCAGTGTTCCAGGCCAGATGCTCCAGTTTAGCCCATTACACAGCTGGATATGGATCCGACTGTTCAACTGACATTTACCTGAGCACTTGTTACTTACAGTCATCAAAACACAGTTGTGCTTTTTTAACTGATGACAATCCTCACTTTATATTCAATTGCTAGTCAAAGCTTCACATTTTATTATTAAAGAAGCTGCAAGTGCTCTGTAGTGAACTTCATCTACCAAGACTGCCTTTTTTTCTTTATTTTCAAAGTAACATTTAAAGAAATGGGGGAAAAACTGGGATACATCCACAGTGATCACACGATAATAGCTATGAAGGACAAAGAGTCAAAAAAATTCCATTAAATTCTTTCCAGAGAATGCGCGTAATTTTCAGTTTGGAGACTACTTTCAGAAGTATCTTCATCATTTCAAGAAGATAAAAAGAAATAGTTCTAGGAAGTAATAACCTGAACTCCCATACTTTTTACTACCAACACACTCCAAAGAGCACATGGGATCAACATGCTTTGTTACCCAAAACCCCTCCACACGTGCCCTCAACCTTCAGGGGATGAATGAACTGTGACACCAAATGGAACAGGAGACCCTCTTTGCAATAAGCCCCCTTTGCTCTTCTTTAAGTAAGAAGAGGATACCAAAGTTGAGTTTACAACATATTAGGCAAGACACTCTTAATTAACACCTTTGTTTTGATATGACAACCTTTCTTGGAAAAAGTGACAAAGATGCAACTCCACCAAACACTGCTGACACACCACATCCACATTTGTGTTTTTTTGGTTTTCCCCTCAAAAAATTTGAGCCTCTATATAACCTCTGTGCTGATAATGGGGAGGTTTTTTTCCCCTAGGGTAAAAATTAAAACAAACAAACAAAAAAACCCCACAACCAACCAAATACATCCCCCCTCAAAAAAAAAGAACCCAAAACCACAAACACACAAAAAAAACCCCCCAAAACCAAAACACAACCAGCCCCGAAAAATCCCCACAAAAGAAACAAAAAACCCAAAACCCAACCCTGCCATCCTGGGTGATTTCAGGCCGTTTTGTCTGTATAACCTTTAACCAGTCAACAGGACCCATGGGAGATACCAAACCAAAAAAAGCAAATTACGAAAATTTTTACCTTGACTGAAAGAATCTTCATTATCTATGCTTGTCTGAAGACTTATGAGTAGATTCAACGTTAAGGAAAAAAAATGTATTTTGCTACATATAATAAAAAGAAGCTCATTTTCAGTAATTTTCTGAAATATTAATGTGTAAAAGGATATTGTTTCTTTTCTTCTTTCCCTCCGGTACTGTCCCGTTTTTCTTTCTTCTCTGTTTTTTCTTTATCATGTCTTGATTCCTTTGAAAATACACATACAGGAAATAGCTTATTATGATACACACAGTACAATCTGATTAGGAGTGCTGTAGTACTCAACATTACAACTGGACACAGCTGAAAAAAACATCAGTCAAAATGACAGTGCTCAGCTTCTGTGATTTCTGAGGTTATTTTAACTTTCTCTTCCAGTTCTCTGATGACCCACCAGCACTGAAGTTACAACTGGGAACTACTGTTTGGTGGTTTACAAGTACAACTGCAACATACCTCTTTTCACCACAAAACAGCTGTGCTGACACATGGATAAGAAAATATGAATTACAGACTGGTTTGTATGTAAGTTAAGCCTGCTTTCATCTACTCGCTCACTAAAGCAGTCTGCAAATATTCTAGATCATTCAAAACCTGAAGTGTAAGTTCTGAATTTTCTTAGTTAATGCCAAAATGAACTAGTCTTCCAATTTATCCAGCAAGGAGTGACTGCTGAAATATTTAAAGCCACAAGGTATCAGAAGTTTCAGAAGTTTTTTTCCTACATATTCACACCATATCTTTTGCATTTAGGCCATAAAGCAGCAATAAAATTTAAGAGGGAAAAAAAACTCACCTTGTTCTGACAACAACAAAAATGAACAAACTGAGAACAGCTCATTTTACCTTTTTGCTGCCAGAGGAACTCTTCTCCATCTTTTCTGCCTTGATTGAATCACCTTTCTCTTTTCCTGAAGATTTTGATTTGTTTTTCTCCTTTTCTTTTTCATTTAAGCGAGGGGAATCAGAAGGACTTTCACTTTTGCTGTGTTTTGAAGAACCAGCTAAAAACAGAACAGAAAGTTGTAACTCACAGCAAATAAAAGCATAATAAATACACACAAAAGTTAAATACATACTTGTGCCATTTTCCTCTTTGCGTCGTTTAGTTGAATCCTGCGGTACCTCTCGGTCACTGTTTGAATGATCCTGGCACCAAATACAATTATGCAGATGTTAGCACACTAACACACACTCCTGAAGCTGCATCTGCTCACAGTGTCATTTTGGAGAACTAATTTTTGAATACTGAAAATGTAACTGAGTTGTTACATCTTGTGTAAAGTTTCTTGAGATCGGTTTTGAGGGGGGGGAAGTTTTGAATACATTATTGGAACCCGACCTTTGAAAGAGTACCAGAACAAAAAAACCCAACTCTGATAGGGATCACTTCTGCTCAGATGGGTTGTACAGCCAATTATTACTGCAAGGACTTGGAACAGAAGACTTTTCAAGCACATACCAACTGTCTAAACTAGTTCATTAAAAATGTCACCAACCCTTTTTCGATCTTTCCTGTCCTTTTCATCTTTCTTCTCTCTCTCTCTGGATCTTTCCCTTGACTTGTCCAAATCTTTCTTCTCCACTTCTCTCTCCTTACTCTTGGACAGTGTTGGAGTAGTGTGGTTTATGTAGTGCTGTTAAATTAAGGCAACATCACCAAATATTAATATGTATTCTTAGATGTGTAAATAAAAAGTCTTACTCTAACATCAGATGTAACTCAATGACCAAAATTAAACGTAAATACTTCAGTAGCAAAAGAAAAAGTGATTGAAGGCACATTCAAACTTGTCATCTATAATTAAACCTACCACTTATTGACTCAACACTGGAAATTTAAGAATATTTCTCTTAACTGAAACACTTATATTTAAATTGATACAACTCTGTTCACTAGCACTGTTGGATGCATGACCACCAATCAGCCAGCAGGGCCACAAAAGCAGGATGTGCACATTACTGGATTGAATTAACACTTGCAATCTTGCTTGGAATGAATGAATGGAATCAGCTGCTTAAGCAAGCAGCAATTAATTATTAAAGAATAATCTTTAGCAACCGAATATTTAAGCCAATACTTTGAATAATGTGTCTTTTGATCTAATTCCTAAACTTCAAATTATAAAAACAGCTGAACATAGCAAATAATTGTTTTTTTCTGTAGCATGTTCTAAATTTACTCCATAATCCCTTCTAACCAATTCTCATAAGCTCTGTAAACCATACCACTTTCACAAAGCTGCGTATTTCGAATATAAACTGGTGTCACAGGGGTGAACAGAAAATGAGTCATAGTAACATCAAGTGTAACACTTGACAAAATTCAAATGCTACTATGTATATATATAATGTACATATATATATGTATACATCTGCATATGTATACTTATATATAAGGTAGCACGTGTTATATAAATACAGATACATTACAGTAACTAAATCTGTCTTTTTAAATACAAGTTCGATCTAAGAAATATTAAGAGCACATTTTAAATTAAAACCAACTTCCTTGGTATTTGATATACTTAAGTTACAGCAGTACACAGATTTAAATCAGTATACCCTTAATCTTTCCCTAGTTCCATAGGCTAACAATTTGATTTGGGGAAAAAGTATCTTTTAATCAAAATGTTCTCGGTATTTCTTTTCTGAGAGACACCTTTCTTAAAAGGATACCAACAAAAGAGGTAAGTGAAAGATTAGTTTAGAACAATTAGTTTAGAAATCACTTGAACCAAACCAATCAAGAGTTTCAAGTACCTTCATTCTTTTCATTAAATTAATCCTGTCCTTCTCCAGTTTCAGTAAATGTTTAACTTACCGAAACCTGATGTTACAGGCTCTATGTTAAAAGTCACACTGACAGTGTTAGGTCTATTTTCTTTTTATTGCTTAACGGGACTTTTATTATCCTCCTACAACAGAGACTGACCTTTCAATACTTCTTTCACTACGTATCTTTCTTTTTGCACTTTTCCCTCACTACTCTTTTCTTACTCCATTTCCTACAATGCTGTTGCACAAGAAAATTTATCCTTGCTTCCTTCTTTGCTGACAGTGACATGCAAGTATGTTTTCTCTAAGCAGTCCCATTCAGTTGTGTCCCAGAGATTATTTCCATGTGAGAAAACAAACACATAGCTTTACTTTCTCTTGTTTCATTTCTTATGTTCTCATAGCTGTTCACAACAGATTCCACTGCTCTTCGACCATTCCAGTGCAGTTTTGGAAAGCTACTTCCATCCTCCCCAGCTTTACAAGAAGAACTTTATCAACTTGCTTCCAAAAATGCGGCCAACTGAAAGCACATCAAATTTTGGGCACTTCTGTGCGTTGTGTAACTTGGGCAAATGACAAAGCAAGAATAAACACAAACCTAACTCAAGTCTGGCATAATTTATTTTATAACCAGCAATGTAAACCAACATTTCCACGGTTTGCCTCCAGAAAATAAGCCAAGTGAGAAATTAAGGAAGGCTGTAACTAGACAACAGCTCTAGACTTCTAAACTTTCAGTGGAGGTTAAATTCTGAATATCCCATCCTTTTCCCACACAAGTACATGGCAGTAAAGAAGAGAATTTGTCTTACACCATGTACAGGGAACATTGTCAAGAAATGCTTTAAGTCTGTTAGAATGGCACTGAAGAACAAAGATTAGTTCATTAAGTGAGACAGACTAGAAAGAGCATTTAGAATAGGGTTGGACACCTTCCACTCCCCAAGCACTAAAAGAATAAATACATCAAAAAGTCACCCGACTGCAATACACTTCCAGCTTAGTTTACAAAAATACGTTATAGTTATTTCTAAAATGTAACTCTTCAACTTAACTAGAAAAATAAAACTGTTTGTTAATCATTTAATTAATTACAAATAGCTCCACTGTCTGCTTGATTACATCACTGTGCTAATAAGCAAAATACATATTTTTAATTGAAAACTTAGTTTAACTAAAGAAAATGTGAGTAAAATTTCAATTAGCCAGTTGAACCTTGACTAACACAGTAAGGGAGGGAAGTATATAAATTCCCATATACCACACTTCAGGTAGAGGTGAACTCAACACAAATATTATGATTTTTTAATTTAAAAAAATTAAATATACAAGATATCATGATGACAATTTATAGAAGTATCTAGATTCAATCTACAGACACTCTAATTTCATCAACTGCAAGACTAAAAGGACACTTCCTATATACACTCTCCCTATAAGCAGCTATAGTTGATAGTGGAAAGATTCAATTAAAAATCTATCAGCAAGTGTCCCTTGCAGACTCACAGGTCTTTTGAATTAAAACATACAAAGTGCTCTGAACACTGTTTATACAAAAAGAGCTACAATTAAAACAACAGTGTAAATGCAGAATAGGAAGTGGCAATCCATTAGGCATTTTTAAATGAAGTGAATGTAAGTAATCCTAGATAAACCCATAAATTATCCAGGAAGTCCGAATGGTTGGCATTTTCCAAGTGATAATATTTGCACTGTTTAGTTACACATTAGTACTGACTATGCAATCACAGATCTTTACAGCAACTTTAGAGGACTGGATCCATTTCTCATTAGTCACATACCTGGATGCACTGGCACATTTGCAGTGGCTGTGACTGTCACTGTACAACAGTTATTATGTGCTTGAGTTCTAACAAAGCAACACAGTAGTTACAGACTCTGTCTAAAATACAACATCCCAAGTGCTTGTTGGGTCACACCTGCAATACTGTGTTCAGTTTTGGTCTCTGCTATACAAAAAAGATGTGGCCAGGGTGGAGATGGTCCAGGGAAGGGCCACAAAGATGACCCAAGGCCCAGAAAATCTGGCATCCTGGGAGGAAAGGCAGAGAGAACAGGTTTGCTCAGGGAAGAAGAGGAAGCTTAGAGGAAATCTTATTACCATGTCCCAGTATTTAAAGGGTGGCTACAATGGGGATGGAGACATGGAAAACACAAGGGGTAATGGGTAAAAGTTACTCCTGTGGAGAATCCAATTGGACACAAGAGGAAAATTTTTCACAGCAAAAACAACAGCCATTGGAATAATCTCCTCAGGGAAGTGATGGATCCTCGAACACTGAACAGCAACATCTGGCTGGAGAGGGTGCTGGACCATTTTGCTTATATAATGTTTTTGCCAAGAAAGACTTGATCAGCTGACTGTTGAAGTCCCCTCCAACTTGGGATTCTATGAACTCCTGAGAGCATTCTTTAGTATTCCTTCTCATAAAACAGGGAATCTGAAGAGCATTTACAGGAAGCAAATGCACAATGATGATAATTTAGGAGGTTGTGATGCTTAGAAACAGTACTATTATAGCACTCAAACACGAATACAATTGTATGAGGAAAGAGTAACAATATTCCAGAGATATGTCTCAAACATTCTTTACCTAGCTGCTGTTTTTATATTGATATATTCAACCCCCGCCCCAAACTATTCTAAGAACTGTTTTAGTTATTTATTAGCTTTTCAATCAAATGAATGGCCTAATCATAAGGTTACTCCCATACATTTACAAGTTTCAGAGTGGAACAGAAAAGATACTGGCCCATAAAATATCGGCAGAGGATTTTTGTTATGTTGCTTCTATATAACCAACCCGCTCTCCTGTACAGAAGTTGTGTATAGTAGGACAAAAAATTCCCTTTTATTACACTAACATTTACGGGAATGGAATTTGAATTTTCTGTTTGAGTAAGCCACAAGAGCAAAACGTCTTCTCTCTGCAACAAAACATGAAAATAAACTTTGGTGCTTTCTAAAAGATTCAAACCTTTGCTGAAGAATCCTTGAGTTCGTTGAGGTTGTCCTGTAGAAAATGAACGGAGATGACACGTGAGCTGGAATAGTTTTCAGAAACCAGAGGGACTTTGGGAAGCACGGCCGTACCCTTGAAACAAAAAACAGCTACTCCTTCTGGAATAAATCTTATGTTAATACTGTACTCTGAATAAAGCTAAAAACTGAAATACTTATGAAAAAGAAAGAAGAAAAAAAAAAAAAAGACAGTCATATCTATTCTCTAGACTCTGTTACTAAATAAAGTATAAAATGTGTCTATCTCTAGTTCTTTCTAAAACAGTGAAAAAACACTCTCTGCCTAGACAAAATATAGAGAAAAGGTGGTCTTAACTCTGAGCAGCTGAACCAGAGGTGAAACAGGCTTAAAATTCTTTTAAACCTGTATCTTCTCCACTTTCAGTTAAATGTGGTAGAAGTCACTCTAGAATGACTTTTAAGCTGCCATTTACAAAAACCTTCATCATTATGAGTAGTTATCACTGTTTCCTCAAAACTAGTAAAAGCTACTTGAGCTCTCCAAAATTAAGCTAAAGTTTTCAAGTAAATCTTACATAGAAAAAGATGCACTCTTTGAAAAAACAGAAAAAAAAAAGAGCTTGTTCTAGAGTTGGTAAGATGGTGAAGTTTAAAGACCCACATAATCCATCACAGTGCTGTTGATGAAGTATTAGTAACTTACAGTTTTAAATGTTCAACGTACTGCAAATTCAAAGATTCCATGAACATAGATGGTTTAGAAATAATATAAATATGGAGCAAGGAATGGCTACCCTGAGTCTTCAAGTAGGCTACGCCCATGGTTTTGTGCTGCGCTTGAATGCTTGGGGTTTCTCTTTGCTGGGTAGGAGGCTTGGTTGCCACATCTGGTTTTATCGTAACGCAGGGCTCAACATGGTGGGAACCCATTGGAAATAAACAAACCTCGAAGGGAAGGTACAACAGAAGCTGCATGCGCACTGAATATACACAACTACAGGAGAACTGATCACCAAGGAGACTTTAAAATGGAACTCCTTTCAAGACTCCTCCTTAGAAGGCACATATCGGTATGATGCTCATCAAGAAGCCTGATGAATTCAGAGGTATCGTACATCCCGTATCATCCAGGAATCTTCAGTGCTATAGATTCTTCAATAGAAGTGCAGAAAAATATGCTCCACTCTGTTGCAAAGACTCATTTGCTTGTAGCTACCATTGCACTCCAAAAAAACTGACTGCTTAAAGCAATGAGGCACTTCTGTGTAAAAATTCTCTTGCAATTTCCAAACACTATTTTACAAAATTTGTGCTAGGTCCTTGAAGTATTATTTTGGTTAATTAAAAAATATTTTTATAGAAAAAAAGACAGTCCGCCAATAAAGAAAAGGAATGCATTTTCTAATGCAACATAAAACCTCCAGTGGTTCCAGTGTATACTTGGCACAAAACTTGAAGGAAGTCGAATACTGGCATCCCAAACTTGTGAGCCTAACATGGGTGCTGCCTTCCTCAGGCTATACTAACCTTTACTGTTGAGGAATGTGATGGAGAAGAATGTGTATCAACTTTGCGGCGTTTTTGTTCTGAGGAAAGAACAGAAAAATGGCATTATTAAAACACAGTTTAAAAGAGGAGAATCCAGTAATAACACTTGGTGAAGTACCAACATAACGGAAGCAAGAATTCTGCTTTTACCACTATGTAAATCTTGTTTTCCTTAAGCTATCCAGAATTACCAGCAAGCCTTGACCCTTTTCATAAAAGTTTGTAGGAAAAGTGTAATGTGAACATACTGCTGCAAAATTAGGCTCACTTCAAACTTTCACTTTATGGAAGTCAGTATCTGAGTTTCAGAGTCGCTATGAAAATCCTGAAAAGGCAAACCCAACAAAAAGCATTACAACCCCCCCTTATGTGGTTTGCCTTAAGCAGCACAAGCATAAAACTCAACATCAGCCTCAGATCAAAAAAGCTTAAAATATCAACGTTAAGGATTTGCTAACCATTAATATAAGAAGCAACTGATACAGCTTACTGTGTCCTTCTTAGAGAAATAAAGACCTACATCTTCCACTCTCCCTGTTCTCTTCCAATTCAAAGGTTGTGATGAAACTCTCAGAGCACACTAATGAGGTTTTTGCATTACGTTTTTGTGAAACTTGCAAAGCCAAAGTTTTACATGATTGTTTAGATGGAAAACATGTGAAGTTCACACATTCAAATAGTTTGCCTTTTGGAGATATCCTGACCACCTATTTTAGACACAGTATTGAAAAGTCAAGGCCAAAATCCTAGCCATTACATAGGGATTCTTTTTCACTTTCTCTAGCATTTTTCAATGTTCAGTGATTTTCCAGTGACATTCTGTTTTTTAAGACAAGCACAGATATGCAAACTTACCCCTTTCAGATTCTGATGTTTCTGATCGGGGAACAGGTGACTTCAAGGACCCAGCTACTGGCACCTTTTCTCCTCCTTTAGCATTTTCCTTGGATTTCATTTCCTTCGCTAGATCTCTTTCTCTGGACGGCTCCTTTTCTCTCTCCTTTTCTGCAGTTGACTTTGACTCAATGATGGTAACAATCGTCTTGGATTTTTCTTCCTTCGAAGCTTTTTCTTCTTTCTTGACTTTTTCCTTCTCTTTGTCAGATTTTGGCGTTTTCTCCTTGATCTCTCTTGCTTTCTCCTCTTTGTTTGCTCGTTCTTCCTTCGGTTTATCTTTCCCATCCTTCCCAAGTGCCTTCATCTCCGGAGTGGCAGCTGGAGTCTTGTCTTTTTTTTCTTTATCTTTTTCCTTCCCACTTTTTTCTTTATCATCTTTCTCTTTAATAATTTTGCTGCATCAAAAATTAAAAGGCCAATTAGCATGCATACAAAGCACAGCTCGTTTCATCACAAAAGTTTTACTACTGAAGGTTTGAAAGAATTTCCCGAAGCAGTCACTGTAAGATTTCAGATTTGCTGTTTCTTTATCTGAACAGCAACAAGCAAATGTTCTCATCTGTTTTATCTTTGTTTAGCTAAAATGGAATGTGTTTAACAACATCAGCTCAGTAGAGTCCTGTGTTTTGAAAGAAATAATCTCACTTATTAAACTCTAAAGAAATGGAAACAATTTATACGGAACCTGAAAGTAAAAATAAAAGGCAGGTCATTTTTAAGTATAGTTCTGTGCCTTGGAAGGAAGAAAACAGAGAATGTGTAAGAATAGTTTTTCTCACCTATTAGATGCACTGTTTCCATTGCTTGTTGTCACTTTTGGTGTAGCGTTGACAGTTTTATTAATAACTTTCACCACACCCTGAGACTTCTCCTTTAGTTTATCTGTTTAAAATAGAGAACAGCTCTATTTCAACAAGTTAATATACATCCTATTGTTAAAACAAAACACATAGCTAAGCATATTCATGTAAGCAATTAGATTAAGAACACCCCCTCCCAAAATCAAGGAAAAATAAAGAACATACACTGATCCTATTCAGCATCACATTTACATTTTTGATTTGCAGCTTAGTAAGCCAATTTTTGAGAGAAGCTTGTAATGCCAGAAGAACTCTATTGAAAATAAACATATCATAATCATAGGGGTGTTTACCAGTCTCCTCAGTAGTGCCCTCTTCCAGCCTGACTGTATTTATCGTGAGAGACGTTGGCATCCCAGTACCACCTGGCCCATTTTGTACTGTTGCAGGTACAGCATTCCTGGCAGGTGGGTCTTTGTGGTGAAACTCATTTTCAGGTATCATGAAAGGCTTCCTACTTTTCAACTGTCCAGAATAGCTGCAAGTCGCACAGATTGTTAAATATGCACAAACATAAAGCAAAACATGGGTTGAATCTTAAATGAGGATCTAATCTAACAGTTCATCTGTTATTTATTTCACAGTTTCTCCTAACCAATATGCAGTTTCTTCCCCCTTTATTGATGGGCTCAAAAGAATAAAAAACACAAACAAACCCACTAGACACAGAAGCAGCCCTACTTCCACTCCCTCTTCATCACCACCACACACACCTGTCAAACACACGGAACAAACTGCCTGCTGACAAAACTGAAACTGTTCAGGCAACCTGAGCTGCCCCTCAGGCACATGAGGATGATTCCACATTCACCACAGAAAGATGGAACATGTAACTAAGCATTTTAGAATCATATAAACTTCCAAAATCTAAGCAGTCTTGCAGGAATAGCCCTCGGCTTTCTTCATTTTATTACCCCTCCTATCTCCTTGCTGCTATATTCTCTAAAATTAAGCTATGCTCCTGTGAGTGGAAATCTTTACTACTTAAAGTGTTTTACTAGAGTCTTGTAAAGGGAATTAGTGATCATCCAGCACAAAATGAATGTTTTCATTCACACTGCCAGCACCGAGATGCAGGATAGCGAATCTTCTGTGATAAGGTAAAAATCAAATGTTAGGACTGCAACAGTTCCGAGTCTTTAGATGCCTTTCATGATCCACTTTTAACCACTTTCTTAAAGTAAGTTGTTGTTACCCCATAGCCAATGCATATAGATCAGGTCTCTTCTCTTTCTCTTCCTGACATATCTTGTGCACTCTTCTTTCCAAGGCTTGACCCAGGTTCAGCACTTTTGGATACCATGGAAGGATCTTGGTCAGCACAATCAGGATGTTTCTGATATGTGTATATTCACCCGTTTCCAGGCAGTGCACAGAAGCCTAAAATATAAATTAAATCTAATGAAGTGGGTTTTTCATTAAAGCTTCAAAAAACTTTAAGTTTTAGGCATCTTTATTTACCTTAGTTAATTTATAGTGCCATTTGTGTACCACATGTCTAAAATTCTCATAATCCAATTGATCAGCCTTATTTCCACCATCAAATCCAGTTGCCCGTAAGATAGTTAGGAAGCCTGGATAGTTGCCACATTCCTACATGCATATCAAAGAAAAGAAAGTAAATCATTTTTCAGGAAAGAAAACTGGTAACTCTAAATTTCAAAGTCTAAAGACACAATCACACTTTACAAGACTTACACACATACTTTTTTTTTAAAAAAAGCTTATTTATGTTGTAATTTTAGTTGTGGGTGAGAGAAAATTTTATTCATAATTTAACTAGGCTTTTTTGCAATGAGTATTAGGAGAGTTTCCATGTGCTCCCTAAATTATCTTCAAGACAAACTATGAGAAAAATCAGAAATGGGTTTTTTTTAGCCAATATAATTTTTACCACTACCCAAAATAACTTCTGTCAAAACTACATGAATCACAGAAAGTCAATTCTACAATTGCACCATCAGAAAAATCCAATCACACATTTTAAATCTAAAGAAATTTCACTAAATTCATTTTTACTAGACTGAATTACACAAGTGGCTATTACATATTCTAATGAGCAAGCTCACATACCTTTTCATATATGACTCTGTCACTGTGCCACCTAGTCACAGTCTCCAGCATACAGCATAAAAACCTGCCGTATCTGCTGGCTTCATTTTCAGTGCAACTTGCAACTGTATATATAATATCAGAGAAAACCTGGTAACAGAGAAAGAAAAACTTACTATGACTACTGAACGACAAAAAGGAACAAACACCAAGAATTACAAATTTCTCATATCAAAACCACCATTAAATTGGTTTTCAAATACAACCAAGATCGCTTATAAAATATTCTGTTTTCAAGATTTTGTTCCCCAACTGCTGGTCCTTCACACTTAGCCCAGAATTCAAGCACAGAGTACAGCTGCTGCTGATACACAGTTTTCAATAGTTCCAAGTGTCTTCACTGACATAACTGTTTTGTTTTCCTCTAAGAGGAGGCCATGGAAACACAGAGTGTTTAAAAGGCTGCCAAACCTGAAAGCAACTCTGATGATTGTTAATGACTTTGCTCTGAAACTCCAGACCCGTTAGGGTAAAACACAAACATTTCTTGAAAATAAACCCTTGGAGTTTCAAGGAAACTTGGCTTGTAAGATCTGAAGTACAAAAGTGAATTACTGATTGTCAGATTCTAGAATTAAACTTCAGTTTTCTCTTTGGAGAGGCAGTGGAGACACTAGTTGTGCATCCTCACATGGTAATTATGGACACACACAGAGTTGTAGCTACTTACTCGGTCATAGCAGAGAAGTGTGGAGAAGTTGGGTGTTTTCTGCTGATGCACCAGTTCAACAAAGTGAGCACAGTAAACTGCATCAATTGCCGAAAAAATGCATCGAGGAAATATACACAACTGCAAAAATTTGGTGATAGTCTCATTTTTGGTAGATTCTTCAAAAACAAAGAAGTTGAGAGGGGAAAAAAGAAAGGAAAAGTAAGTTAATGGGCTAACATTCAACTACTCTCTTCCCAAGAAGTACAGCTATCACACAACCACACTCTGGTGTATGTCATTTGGCTGGTTGTATTCCAGACAAACCTTTGCTACTGATCAGAAAAAGTCAAAATAAGTTTAACTGTTTGAGGATGGGGGGAGGATAGCAGGGTGGGTGAAGCAAATGTTTCTTTCTTATTCGGAAAATTCACCTGTTACACAATGCGGGGCAAAAACAGGTTCTCAAGAAGTTTCGGTGAACTTCACCTGCTCAAATTGTACATGCTAACAAAAGGAACACCATCTGCCATTTCCCTAGAACACTTGCCTTCACCTTTCTAGATGGGGCTGACTTTCAGCTCTGTTTCCTTAGAAACTGAAGCACATGTTGTCTATATTAACAATCATTAACAATCATTTTTCCAATCACTCAATTAGAGGAATTTAAAGAGGAACATTCTTCAGTAAACCACCACCCCAGTACACACACATTTTCTGAAAGTTTCATCCTTGCACTGAGTAAAAGGCTGTACTGTATGCTCAAGTTACCTGTTTACATCTGACCAACCACTGCTTGGCAAACTCAACAGCCCAACACATTCCCAAACTAGTCCTCAAATGGCAAAGAGAAGCATAAAAACATGTTGGGAGGGACATACAGCGTAAAAAGAAGGTTGGAAGAAAAACATATGGATAAAAGCACAGAACTGAAGACTGCAAGTGGATGCCTTTAGAGGGAGAACAGCCATGATCCTCATGAGGGCAACTGGTGGTTTTGCACAGGGATTAGTAACCAGGATTTACTTGTTTCAGTTTTGTGATGCTCATGGAATAAAGCTTGTTCAAGAAAGGACTGTCAGCTTTTACTTAACTAAAAACTTATATATTGACTTTGTTTAATTTTAGTATCTACTCCTCAAAGGTTGTAACAAATCTTTGGCACTTTAAAAAGAAAAAATATACCAAGAGACTCACTGTTTATAGGGCAATCAAGTGTGTGTTACTTCAAAAGTGAACAAATAAAGCAAGTAAGCAGTCAGTCAGGATAGCTAGTCTCCAATTGCTAAAGGTATCAGTCTACTTATTCTGCCATAAATTAACCTATTCTTAATGATACAAACACTATCAGAAGTTTCTGCACAATTAAAAAAATAAATATTAATAATTTTTAAAGTAATAATAAATACCCACTACTACAGTGGATGTGTTGTTCAATTTCCTCATATAGTGCAATTACAGATTATTTCTTTCAATGGGGAAACTGCTGAAATAGTAAGTTTGTCTCTGGATACAATACTGGGAAACTTCTTGCAGCTGAAGCCTGAGCACTCAAGAGCCAACAATAAGCTATTCCCAATATCCCACAAATGCTTCTATTATCAGGAGTATGTGTTTATATACAGATCTACACAATTCTCTACACATTTTTGGGTGCTTCCTTTACTAGATAAATTTACCAAGTAAGCTCTAGACCAAACTTTAGTCAGGTAGGAACTTTTCAACAAGTAATTTCACGTAGCTCACTCGCTGTCCATGCCAGTACATTAAATACTTATAGGGAATAACTTCTCTTAATTGTCAGTGTTTCTTCATTAAATCAGTTGGGTGGATCTTACACGAGTCGGACAATAAAACTCTTTTCCACTGGATTACGCTAGGCTTCTTGGGACAGACGAACTACTACTTCCAGTTACAAACTCAAAGTTCATCCAGAGAAGAAAACTGACCAGAGAAAAACATTTCAGATTAACCATACCAAGCAGAGTTCACAATCAACATGAAACATTATAGAGGCTTTGTAAGAGAAAAATCTTGCTTCTGCCTCCTGCATATCTGCCACATGAAACACGCGCATGCGGGTTCACTGTGTGGTGCTGCTATGCTGCCACAATATTTATCTTGTCATTGGAACAGGGTTTATGCTGCTATCCAAACACTGGCATATTGCTCTTAACCACAGGATTCAAAATAAGTTAACTCAAACCACTCGTTGAGACTTTACATGCCTATTCTTTGTAAAGTAGCCATTGCCCTAACTTAGCAGCAATCTAACTTCAGTTAGCAAGTACAAGCCAGCTTGCAATTACAACTTTATGCTGAATTGGTCAATCTCTTACTTATTTCCTAAATTAGTGCAATATTTAAAAGGTCTTGACATTGCAAGAAATTAAAAAAAAATCTCTGAAAACCTCAGCATTTGCAAAGACATCACATTCTCACTAAAAATTTACCTTGCTAACGGACCTCAACATATAAAGAGATCCAATTTTCAAATCAGCATTAATGCTAATAGCGCAAGCCAATTCTGGGGATAGTGATGACTACAAGAACATCCACAGCATTTCCCCTGGACACACTTACTTGCCAGAAGCCAGTTATCTTTCTCTAGTTTCAGTCTCTGTAGAACCCTCTGTACATGCTCCAGCTGCTTCTTCTCCTCTTCAAGGAGCTTGTCCTGCAGAGCTGTGCAACGTTCCTTTTCTTTTTTCTTTTTATTTGGAGGCTATAAAATGTCAACATAACTCATTTATTATTTACTAAAATTTGCTATAGACAAAGCAATAAATTCCTGGTAACACTAAAGCACACTTGAAAACCTTTCCATTTCACTCAGTGTTCTGCTCCAGTAATCACCTGATTTTATAAACACTGGCTGACTAAAGTTAAGATCAAAGTGAACAGATAAACCACAGATACAGGTGTCAAGAATTACTTTCTGAAACAAATTTTCTAGTAATTTTCACTTAGTGGAGTCACTGGTACTTTTAAAGTGGGAATTATAAAGAAATACAAATTATGTTAATGTGACAAATCAGAATGGATGAACCAGATGACAAAACCTCCCAGATTTAACAACCTTAATACAATACTTCATGAAAAGAAAGTCTTTCAAGGTTAGAAAACTTCAACTGGACTGCAAAATTCTATCAACACACCATTTCCTGATTGTCATCTATGGCTTTCATCTGGACTTTCAGTTTATTGACTTCTCTGTCATAGCTGCTGTGTGGGACGGCAAGGTCATACATTGTCAAAGACCAGAACGTAGCATAGAACTGAGGGCTGATGTCATCCCAAACTTTGGGGAGGTGCAGAGAAATCACAGCTTCATGAACAGGAGCCATCACCAGCTCACATGATGTAATATATTTGTGAACTTTGTGCTGCTGTTTATTTCCCTTCTCGGCTTTTTTTAGTTCATCGTACTTAGACTGTGGATTAGAAAATAAGAAAAATAAACTGCAATCAATGTACATGAACAAAATTTAAACTTAACAATATAATTTCACTTTTCTCAAAACCCTCTCCATGTAACATTTACACATGTGAAATGTCATTTATGTACACAAAACACTGAAGACCACCACACAGAACTTCTAGTATTCATCCATATTGGAGAGATTGATCTGTCTTCACTGATGCTGCTACCTGTTGCTATAGTAACAAATTATACTACACCAAGTAAAAATTGCTCCCTATATTTAACATTTTAAGTGCAAGGACAAATTTATTTTTGACACTTTCTGAGTTACCCCACCATTTGGCAGTTGCAACACTTTCTTCCACGGCAAAAATCCATCCAAAACACGTGCAAAAAGACTTACACCTTTGGGGGAACAGGGAGGGAGAGAACTCCTACTGATGACCCAGGATATCAGAAAAGGTGACTTCATTAGCTACAACTTCTGTCAGTTGTGTGAAAGTTGACACATGGGCTGCATTTACTAAGATGACTGAGGACAACCTGTTACAGCTTCTATTTCTAACTCTACTCATAAAACTTTGCAAGTTTTATTTACCAAACTTCAGCAGGGACCAAACATACGTATGGCTGAAACCTAACACAGCAGCACCAACAGCAGACAAGTGAAGAGTGGTACTCACTGAAATATGGTGTGCATACATGGGTCTCGAGAGGAAAAATGCAGCATCATGAGGGGTGTGGAACTCGTTACAGAGAACATCAATAGAAGGCACTCGCTTAATGTAATCCTCTGTGCTTAGATTGGATGCTAAAAACCCACCAAATTGTACCAGGGTGTCATGGCACTACAAGTGAAAGATTAAAAAAGTTAACAAACAATATTGTTTTGCTCAAAAAGTAAGTTAGAGCCTGAAAGCTTGTCTTTTTTTTTTTCCCCAATATCACATAGTAGAGCAAGATTTTTAAAGGCAGAACTGTAGGAGCATTCTGTTCTACCAGAATGGAATGCAATAGTTCCTGCTGCCTAAAGTAGCAAAAGAATTCCTTTTAAAAAAATAAAGTTCCGCTACCAAAGTAAAATGAGAAAAACATGATCGACAACTTCAGAAAACAATTAAGTTTTTATGACAAAGGATGCTTTGATCTTTTACTCGGAAGTCACTTGTCAATATAATATATATTTAATACGTCCGTGTATTTTAGTAATACAATCACTGCAATTAGTTTTTAAATTCTTGTATATTCACATTTTTTGTACTGAATTCTTCCATATAGATTCACAGACACTTTTATTTATGTGCTGCATTTTTACATATTGTGCTGATATACTAGAAGCTAACAGAAAGGAGGGGTTCTTATAAATACAGATGGTTTTACTTGCCTGATCATACAGTTTTCCCACCAGCTTCAGATGTTTTTCCCCTCCCTCTTGAAAGATCACACCATTTCTCTGTTGAGCCATAAGCAGGCACAGTGGGAGGGCAAGATCATGGTCCAACAATGCATCTTTCAATCTCTGAGATGATTTTTTTGTATTCCTGATTTGGCCAAAGTATCCACCCTGCAATGTACAGAAAATGTTACCCAAGTTTGAAAACATTGCATCACAAATGGAATCCACGTGTGCTGACTGCAGGAATACTGATGAATTAACATCAGTTTACTGTCCATCAACAAAACTCTCTGGATCTTGCACTGCAACATACATACAGAAGAATCAGAAACTAACTAGTCTTGCTTGCTATTACTTAGTTTTCATTACTCCCCTCACTAGGAGCTGCTACCCCCAGAGCAGGGCTGTACCAGCAGGACTGCACCACATCCAAGCTCACTGGCGGCCACAGAACATAGGTCTGTCCCATGACACTGTCTCGTTAAGGGGAGATGCTGTGATCACAATTAAGGTTCACATGCACTGCCTTGGCTGCCTGCCTCAAAACCTGTAAGCTCCAGAGAGGGGGAAACTCCCTGATGAAAGCACAACACCTTTCCCAGCTATCCCACCAGAGTTCATGAATCAGAGCCTTTAGAACCATCCTTAGTGACCAATAGCTATTATCATACTGAACACAAACACACCTCAGCTTTCAGTTGTTCTCCACCAGTCATGGCTTCCAACTGTTCCATTGTCATTTCTTCAGTAATTTCTATCCCTGCCATCTTCTGTACAACCTCTTTTAAAATAAGCAAATCGAAGCTGCACAGAAAAGTGGAGTAAAAACAAGACAATTTGCTTAAGCTATGACATTCAATATACAAAGTAATACTACAATGCATGTTAAAACAAATAACATTTTCATTCCTTTTTGAAGTAGAAACTAGCAAGTTGAGCACAAGGATTTCTTTATTGCAAGTAAAAAGTTGGTACCTAAAAGCGATGCAGGCAATTCAGCAGCTGAACTTCAGAATCCCTTCAGAACAAGCTTATTGTTTTTGAAGATACTAGTGAATGTAGCGCTATTAACTTTTAAGTATTGTCAAATTAATCGTAAAGTTTAATGCTCCCTTTCATTGTTTTCCACATTTCAAACTATCTGTACAGTTATTTCACAAACATGGAATATTTTATATTTTGTTAAAAGTTTCTAGAATAGTGTGCAGCCTTAGATTTGCACTGGAAAAGTAAGTCTCCTATTAGAGCCATCCCTGCAGAGAAGACATTATGAAAAAGGAAAAACTAAAACTGTAACAGTCACACTCCTTTAGAACATGGATATTTAAGTTTTAAATAATGTACAATAACTCCTATGATAAAATTACAGACTGGTAGGTTTTTTCTCCATCTGGTTAGCTGTTAAAAAAACTATTAAAATAAGTTACAGATGAAAAATCAGTACTTCAAAAATGTTACAGCTATACAATTAGAGGGAAAATAATGTACTAAAGTGGATATTATTCTTTCTGCTACTTAAATTTCTTAACCTTCCCTGTTACAATAAATGGAGTTTTACCACTACTAGAGCAACAACTACATTGAGTGCCTATCTACCAGCAAACACCCCAATGATACATTAGAGAAATTGAGTTTATAAAGATCAATTGTGCACGACTTGCCTTTTCCCAGCCTTCAGTTGGTTGGCTACATACTGCAACAGACCAGCAAGCTCAATTGGGTATTTTCGGAAAACTGCACCACAAAAACTAGCGAGACCTAAAGCAGAGAGAAACAGCTGTCACTGCAGCCCCTGGGATACTGATCATTAAATAAACATTAACAAAGTGTATATGGGATGTTAGCAGTTAGTGCATTTTTGCATTACAAAGGAAACACTACTTCCCTATAGACTAAACTTGCCACCTCTCCATTTTGTTTTAAAAATTAGCCAGTAGGTGCAAGTGAAGTATTGGTCCTAACGATCAAAGGTATAGTAGATCAGAGGGAGGGTGAAGTCTTTCAAACATTAATGTAATAAATAAACCAAGAATACTAACTCTGCAGCCAGCTTGAGATTGTGGTGTCATCATGCTTCATTCTCTCCTTTTCAGGGTTTGCCAGTGCTTCAATGATACAATCTTTAGTGGAGTTAAAGAGAATATTTTTCCTCAACTTATAAAAACAAAAGATACACAGACCTGTTCTTCTGGCTCCGTGATTTGTAATATACGAATATGGTATAAAAGTATAGCAAACGTGACTTAGGAGATTCACTAACACAGTTATGGTATAAAAAAATCAACCCATGAAATACATAGTTGCTTCAAAGCAGTATTCATCTCACTATTTACAAGACTGCTATGCCTTCAAGAAGAGAGCGAAAGTAGTAAGAAAATTCTTAAAACTAAAGAATAATTTTCATAGTATGAAAGAATTAATTGAGAAGGTTCCATAATCCACCTAAAACTTCCAGCAAAAAAGCAACAAGAATAGGAAACAACAGAAGATAAATCTGTTGTCTGTAGTAAATATTAATCTATCTACAACCACAGCTTTATCACTAACTAATGTATTGATTTATATTAAAGGATACACGCCAAGACATCGTAGTTCAGCGAAGTGAGGTATTTCAGTGAATCAACGACTGGAGTTATTAAGTTATCGTATTTTTGTATTTGTGATAAAATCTGAAAGTTACAAAAGACATTGAGCTGCAAAGGGACAGTATTCCTTATCTCGCACATAATAAAACCATTTAACAATATCTGTCTTCAAAACCTACACAAAATATGCTTTGAAATCAACTTTTCAGAAGGTCCTAAGCCACTGTTAAAGTAATACTTAATCTCCATTTCTGGTACCTTAAAGACACCAGTGAAACATGTCTCTAACATGTAAAAACAGTTGTCTATTTTTTTAATTATCAGCAAATAAAATGTAAAACCCACTTTTTTTCTAAGATTTCTTAAGAATCCTGAACCTTAATAGCAGTAGTTTCTGTTTCTACTTATAGGCGACTTAAAAAAAACCTCAAACGTGAACAAAGGTCATGAAAGACTACAAGTAAACCGTATTAATCAAATTCTAGAATATTCTCTTTGGAACATGATGTGCATGTGTGTGTACTGCAGTAATTTCTTCAAGGAAAACATAAAAACTGGTAAATCAATACTCTTAGGTCACATTTGTGAATAAGGTAGAGGTCCATCAACATGTTTTTACGCCTCTCAAGCAGTCTGTAGGACCAAGTAATCTTAAAAAGCCTTCCCAGCTTCACAGATGTATTTCAGAATTCAAAGCTTTTTCTTCAAAATTACCCATATCCATCTTCACAATACACAAACAACTGTCCAGAGCAACTTAATCTAAATTGGCATTCTGCATAATCTGATCAGCACATCCCTACACCCGAGACCCACTTCAGCTACCTCAAACTCAATACTCTATCCCTATAAATAGGTTGATGTAATTTTTCTGTGCAGTTGGTTATTCAAGAGCTATTTTCAGATTTAACACAGATTTCTGTGCACTACTAGAAAATGAACATATTTTAAAATTTGCATCAGAAGTCACTAGAACTACAGGTCCCTTCCTGCACTTCAATATCTGTTGTTAGGATGAAATGGTATTCAAACACATGTAACTACATACATAATCAAATAGAATTGTAGGATTGCTGTGGCTGAGCTTCCCAATTTGTCTCCCAGATGGTTTCACATTTTCCTTAGTTAAACGCCTGTAAAAGACAATACTTTATTGCAGCAGACAAGCTAAAAGAATACTAAAACAAGAGGTGAGTTCCAGAGAGGAAACACTTTTATAAGAGATTAAATTCTCACTAGCAGATGTGTTTTCAAGAAATCTAAACATAGAAATATTACTCCTCTGAGAATCAAACTGATAATCCCCCAAAATGCAGATGGCACAACCAAGCCAGCTGTCCCTGTATCACCATGGGCCATATTCTAGTTTTAGCTTTGAGCACTTCACTTTCAGAAGTTGTCAGTGAAACCTATACCACATACACAACGACTATGTAGCTTTCACAGATCCAACTCGAAAGTCTTTTATACAGGAACAACTACTGTCTTGCCTATGCAGAAATGTTGTTTATCCACATTAACATACCACATCATCAGCTTTTGGCAACAAGAAATGGAGAACCCAAATTCCTGACTATGTCAGAAACATTAAATGTGAGGTAAATCTGGAACAGCTGTGAGTCCACTTGAAGCTGAGAATGAATCACTTTGTTCAAACCTACAGAAACCGTAACAGAATTTTTGAGACTCTCTGGAGCCAAGTCTCCATACCTGGAGAAAATATGTAGCACTCTGACATTTCCATAAGCAAAGCAATTTATCAACAACAGCATACCCATGGAAAAGGTTTTAAATCATTTAATGGGACATTTTTCACAGACTAAATACCCTTGTTGGTGACGAATTTGCCTGTATCCTTATTTGACAGTTTTTACCACAGTAACCTTAAATACGTCATGAACAAAGACTGTCAGTGAAACTACCAACTCATTAGAAATGGAATGTATGTTAAGGGTTTTTTTTCTTCAGTTGGTGACATGCAATACGTTGTATCAGAGTTCATAATTATTTATGGGAATAGACTACTTACTTCATTATGTATTTGGCTCGGTCTATGGTTTGAGCTTTAACTTTCACAAGAAGAGGGTGACTGTTGTATGTTTCGTTCTTCCACTGCCCGTAAAGCCGGTACCTTGAAAAATTATAAAGGAAAACTAATTTCAGTACTGACAACTGAACAGACCACTCCAAAGAGCGGAAACAAATTATTCTACTCACCTGTACTGGTATGGAAAAGTTTTGAACATGCCCCATAATTCCTCAGACATGCATGCATTGCAGTCCATCAGAGAAAGGGATGGAAGCAAGACTTGATCAGTGATACTCAACAAACAGCTGAACAGCGTCTCCTGAGAGAAACAAAAAACTCCAGGTAACTCCCAAGGAAGTGCCTCAGATGGAACCTTGTGCACGTGATGCAGACATGCAAGAACGGCACGTTTTAGTAGACTGATAAAAAACAAGTACACCACAAGATTAAGCTTCCAAAACTTTTAGGTCCTTTTTAGATTTTTGTATCTCCCATCATAAAAAATTTAATAAATAATTTATGACTATATATACTGTCAGTATTTTATCTGCCTATGTAAGATATTTGAACAGAGCTGTGGAAATCTTCCTCAAGTCGCATTCATATTTTCAAATCAAAAATATCTTTAAAAAATGGATATTGCGTGGATTTGCATGAAGTACAGCAGGAGAAAATACATTTTGGCAACTGCTTTCATCAACTTATTAAAACATTCCTTGCCTCTCCTTCCATTTCCAACATTTTAGATTGAAAACCGCAGGTATTATACATGTTCCCAAGACACAGTACCAATTTCCATGTTTACAGTATCCTGTTCTTACCCTTTCTTAAACATTTCTCTTTCCCATTCAGCTATTTAAGAATAACTGTAGTAGCAACTAAAAAAACAAACAAACAAGACAATATTAAAAAAAACCCAAAGAGACTAATTTTCTCTGCAATGGTTCAGGAAGTCAGAAAATCATGGTGAGAAAGAGGAGGAATAAGTAATGAAAAGTGCACAAACTTCATATTGAAAACTCACTTGTTGATTTAAAAAAAAACAAACAAGCAAACAACTCGTTTTTGTAAGTTAGATTTCAACTGGACACTTGGGTTTCATTGTGAATAACCTCGATAATAAATTAGAATAGTTAGAAGTAAGTAAATTAGGCAATTAAAAAAAAAAAAACACCACTGTACTAACAAACACCTCCTCCACTTCCGACTTCTCTTTTTCTCTATTCTTTCTCCAGTAAATTCTTTTAGAGACAAAGTGCCACCATGAAAAGTGTATTTGTAGAACAAATAGCTGGAGGTTCTCCAGCTGATTCTGAGCAAATAAGAAGTAAAATGCACTGGACTAAAGAGAACAAGATAAGGTTTGAGGAAGGCAGGGAGAAAGAAAAAGAAAAGAAAAAAGGACAGGAATACAAAAAACCCCTAGTGACTGGATTGTATTTCCCTATATGAAAAAAAATCAAGACGAGTCCATCCATTTATTAAAGTATAAAACTCTACAGAGTTTTACAGAGTTCTCAGAAGTGTACAGTTGTTAAACACACAGTCACAATTACAATCTTGCATAGAAAACATCTTCCTCCAAAAAAAAAAACTCACCATTTTCTCTTTATCTTCTTGTTTGCTTCCATCAGACTGAAACTGTAACAAAGAGACACCTTAATTGTAGCACACTTAGTAACACAACAGTTCCAGTTTCACAACAACAGCTACTTCAGCAAAAGCACAAACCTGAAGGGCCACGCATCTATTCAGTGTTTAATTTGCCAGATCTGTCAGCATTAAAATATTTTTAAATAGAAATTCAAATGCACAGATGAAATTCATTCCTTACATATACAGGGGCTTCGTATACCTTTGTCCAAAAAGGGATAATAACTAAAACTAAAAGGAAATTGGCTCCTGTATATTAAATACTGAATTTTCTTACTAGAGAGGAAAAAAAACGTCCTAAGTGTTCACCTTCTACCTGAAACACCTCAGGACTTCCAATGCAATTATGAACAGCCATAGAGTTTCCCCATTTTTCTTTCACAGTAACACCCACTTAAGCTTTTAGTCTTCGTTATTAAATTACTTTTTTGCTCTTCTTGCTCCACTCGCCATGAAAAGCATATTAAGCTATCACACCAGTAAGTGCACAATTATTTTAAAGGTACACTTAAGCATGAAAGCTGCAGTGTTAGTAGTCTAACTTTTAAACTACTGTATGGGTTAAGTTACAGTCAAATTACCTTCAGTTGTAAGTATTTCTATTGTGTGTTAAATGTAGTTTCACAACTAGAACATGCTGATGGCAACAGTGCATTAAAAATAACTTTCCCTATGTTACCTTAACCACTCTGTCACTGACGAACTTCTTCACAGTTCCAACCTAGAGCAAATAGCTAAAATGTTGCTCATTCTTGTCAGAAACACATTGAACTATTATATAAATAGATTTACACTAAACCTGCACAAGAGTTCCTATAGCCAAGTAATCCCCATTCCACTGTACATACCCACAGAAAGAAGGGTTTTCTCACAAACCTTCAGTACCTGAATTACAAAGTGGTTCTAATAATCTGCTGGCAGCAGTAAAATTAATTAATCCCTTGAAACTATAACTTCCAAATTAACTGCACTGTCAGTGAAACACAGCTATCACTCAAACATCTATCTTCTCACAGGCCAGCAAGAAATACGTATGCTATAAAGTCAGAGTATTAACCACTGGGAAATCTTACTATTTTGAATAAGAATACTCAGACATTATAGATATACAGACATCTAGAAATAGGGAAATGCTTGAAGTTACCATGATTTTATTACAAAGACTACATGGAACCCAAAGTTAGAGTATGTCTGTCACCATATCACTGCATCTTTGAACCTGGTAAAAGAAAACTCTCTGCACAAAATCTGCAAATTTAGACAAGAATTATCTGTGGTTTTAGCTCTGCATTATCAGGTACAGCTGGGCATGAAAGCCTCCCCTCAGGGGGTACACAAATTATGAACATTCCAGTATTTGTTAGTTGCAGTTGAAAAAAAAGTACTTTTAAGAAAAAAAGTTATGAAACTGAAAATCTCCTCTCCAGTACCATTTAGATCAACCAATCTCTCCAACTTATTGGTTTAAGTTAAAACAAAACCTGCAATTTTTAAGTTTTGGGAGGTGGACTGCTCGTTGATATCAATAATACTTCAAAAATTATTAATTTCAAAGTTTCCCTGAGCTGCCATTTTAAAAAAATTCTTAGCCCTTTATTGCTGACTTGAGAATAAAACAGAAATTGCTAGTTAAATAGAAATTGCCAGAAAAGCAGCAAAAGAAATCATTAGCCAGAGTCTGAGTACCAAGAACATTTTAAGAGAGTTCAGAATAAAAATCCAACTTGCAGCCCTTTGAAACAGATCATAAAACCAATCCTTCGATATGCACATTGTAAAGATATGGTCAAAAGACAGTAATCTCAAAAGACCATTTAATTTCTGAAGTTGGCAACTTGAGGTGATCTCCACATTGAACTCATCATTAGCAGTGTCCTTAAGATTTGTCAGTGACACCAGATCAACAGGAGCAGCATTTTAACTTGGCAGAACAGGGGGAAATCCCACAAATTACAAAGATGCAACACCCCCTACTTCCCAAATAACCCAACAGCTGGAATAGGAAGTACAAATATTCATACTGAATGTGTATTAGGTTATTAATTCCCACTGTCTGCACTGTTGCTCTAATAATGTAAAAGCTTCTATGAAGTCAGTACCATGTCTTTGGGGTTTTTTTTAAATAGACAGATTATGTTTTAAAATATGACTATAATGAGAAATTAGGTATCACTAATATTTCTGGTTATAAACTGAAAGTCAAAGAATTTTTTATGTTTCAACACTAGAATATCTACACAATTATTAAGACACGAGCAGTTTTTGACATCAGAGTAATCGGTATTTTTCAAGTTTTGACCACCTGTTGTGTCATACCAACCTCTTTCATAAATGCTTTTCCAAGGCGCACCACTTTTGCAAACAAAATGGGATCATGGGACAGATGAGGACCAAGGTAACAAAGCATATTGAACACCTCCTTCCTCAATTCCTCGAAGCTCTCTGCTTGTTTTGGTGCTCTCTTGTTTGGCAAAGAAGAAATTGGTGACCCTTTTGCTCCTTTAGGTACACCAACTCTGAAAAACAAGACATGCAACATTTCACATGAGACAGAAGTGAAATTTTAGGAATGTATCAACAATAGGGCTTATTAGTGAATTCATGCTTGGAAAGAGATCGCTCTCCCCTGTGCAGCAAGAGAATTGTGGGTTCCCCTTTACCTGCGGTACAGAGGCTCAATTGTCACGTGGACAAGCTGGCAAAGGGCGACCGCAATCGGTTTGTGCGAAGTAGCGTAAAACGGAGGCATCTGATCCATAATACTTTGTGCATGGTGCCAATCACCGATTTTTAATAAGGCTTCCAACAAGCCAAGCTTTTGATTATCAGGAGGCTGCAAGATAATAAAGGAAAAGTGTATTCATAAAGTCTTTGTAATGCTATTCCTTAAGCAGCTGCAATCCAGAGCTAAAGGAGAAAAAAACCAAAACACACCAGTACTTCAGCTATGTAATAAAACAACATGCACAATAAAATTCTGCTAGACATTTAGATAATAAGCAAACTTCAAAAGAAATAATAAACCAGTCTGCACAGAATTTAAAGTCTGGATCAAAAAAAAAGTTAAAAATAAAATTTAGAACAGGAATTTATGAAGTTGCCTGACATATGTCTGATCACATATTTTTCAAACCATCACAATCTACTGCAGCTTATTTCTTTACATGACATTTTAAGAACAATTCGAGCATTTAAGAATCCTTTATGTTGTGTTTTTTTGGATTTAAAAACAAATGCAGATTAAAGTAAATTAAAAAAAAAAAAAAGCCAAACCAAACCCAAACCCTTTCCCTGTCTCTTCGTGTGCCTTTATCATGAGATTCACATTAGCAACTTTTCTAAGAGACTAAATTTTAGAGCAAGTCTCCAGGAAGTTTTCCAAATACCCGTTTTGCAATACAGGCCTAAGATAAAATAGGACTTTATAATTAAGACCATGCCTTGAAATACTTTTTCATGGGCATGGTATTGTTATATTTTGTTGCTATATATTGTTCTTCCCTGGTCCCCAAGGTAAAAACGAATGACTGACAGCAAGGAAAACTGGCTGTAACTACAAATCAAGATGATGTTTACACCCATTATAAGTCTAGAAAAAAAGAAACGTTTTATTATTTTAAAGCCAAAAATAGTTATACTTAAACCATGAAAACAGACAAGGCAGACTGATAAAAATAAAAAATAATTACAAGGCAAACAGTTCTGTGGTTCCATAGCTTGCATGCATTTTTTTAATGTTGTGGTTTTTGTCTTTTAAAACATCTTCATAACACTGGCAACTATTTTTCTGATAGTTTTGAAATAGAAAATCTACTACACAGTAACATGCAGAAAAAAATTTCAGAATAAAACAAAATGCTCAGGTCTACTCTATACTCATGTTGAATGCGTGAAGTCTTTTCTTCAGGAAGAAAAAAATGTATCTGTACATTGAAACAAGATGAGCCTATAAAAGATTAAAAACATACCTGTGCAATTAGAAATGCGCTCACTAAATGCTATTTTACCATGTAACTACTTCGAGTTCCTTTGATGCCAAGAATTGTCTTTTTAAGTCAATATATACAATGCTAACAAAGGGGTCTGCTCATCCTTCACTGAAGTACTTAAAAAACTTGCCCTGCTTGCAGTAAGGTTGAACCCCATGTTCAAGACAACACCATGTTTAAATTAAAACTCAACTTATTATCAAAAGAAGTAATAAAAGAGTTATTTAATTCATATGAACCTACCAGTTAAAAGTCTGATACTAACCACTAAATTTTTGGTGGGGTTACTGAGTGATTACCAACTATATTAGTCTCTTTAGGCTGTATGTGCCACAGGCTGCCTGACTGGGCCTCTCTTTAGGTAAACAAGCTCTTCTGACACGAGCTCTCCAAAAGCCAACAAACGGCTGGCACAGAAGGGTCAGTCTGGAACTGTTGTCAAACCCAGTGGTGCTGCCAGGTGCTCTGACCTCTCCCTACCTCCCTATTACATGGTTATGCCAAATGCACCCTAAAAGGAGAAAGATAATGCATTTGTCAATACCAAATTATTTGAATTAGAATCACGAGGCAATAATGAATTTTAACTACACAAAATAAGCACTTTGTGGATTTAAAATAGAACTAATGCAAGTAATTGTTAATCACTACTTTCCTTACCCAGGCGCTTATTCCATGGTATTGTAACAAAAATTGTACATTAAAATGACATACTGGATACAAAGTACTTAAGTTTAGACTGTCAACAGCTTTCACATGTAGTTACTCCTCTAATTGCTATGAAATGCACAGCTATGCACATATAAAAATATTTCTAACACAAAACAAGCTTTTCAAGAAACAGCATGCATTGCATAACTGTGTAGAGTCACAGAAATTGTTTTGTGTTAAGTACAGCTCCTAATTTTCCCATCACACAGGCTCACTGTTATTTGTCACTTTAATCCTTCAGAAAAATGTTGCAGTTTCTGCTACAGCTTAAAATTCCCTAGTTCTTAATTCTAAAGCTCAGCTGTAAAAACTGTCTTAATTCTTCGGACATTACTTGCAACACATACACTCGCCATGTCCCACCAAGAGTTTATTTTTCCAGCAGAACACGGTGACAGGCACACTTCAGAGAATTCTAGGCTGCCCCATCTGACTGCAGCGAAGGTGGGCCACAGCAATGCGGTATAATGGAGGGGGAACAGAAAGTTAAAGACAGTGAAAGGAATCAGTTTAAGCAGCAGCTGTGGCTGCAGTTGAGAGCCAGAGAGAGTGACTGTATCAGCTGCCTGAGGGAAGAAAACCGAATTATATTTTTCAAGCCAGGCAAGAAAAAATGGAAGGAGGTAAAAAGGTCGGCGATTAACAGAATCAAGGAGGATACGGAAAATCAAGAACAGAAACTGTCAAGACTGATGGACCCCTTCCCCTACTCCAGTATGCCACTTACAAAATGCAAATAACAAGTTTGTTTTTTTTTTCCTTTTAAATAAGATGTTTGATAAGTACTTAGGCAGTCAAATGAGCATGACAACAGAAAGGCCACTAAGAGATTAAAGTAATTTTGTTTATAAAGCAAAGTAAGGCTTGGACACACTGAAACAAATTAGACCTAAGGCAACATGAATATGACATAGCAGGAAATTAAATAAAGAGTATAAATTTACAGAGATAAAGGTTTAAAGGAAAGTACTACAAACAGTTACAATTAAAAACGTTCAATGGCAACCTTTTTTTACAATGAAAGATAATTATACCAACATTCTTAAGTCTGGCAATTCTTTACATCCCCATTCTTGATTGAGAGAAACAAGGAACAAACTTACGTCCTTATTTTTCTGAAATCAACTAGGACTACACTATCACAGGTCCTAGAAACACAGTTGTTAAAGATTGTGAAGTGCATGTATGCTGGGACATACTTAGTACAGCTGACACAACAAAGAGGGAGGAAAGACATTTATTAGTCTTTAAATCAAAAATATAAACGTAGAGAAATCCAGAAAAAAACCAAACCATGCATTTTTACATATTCCATATAAAGGAAGTGCAGAGGGCAGACAAAAGTCATCCAAGCAGTACGTAACTGTCTTTCAAATAAATACAAGTGTTTTCATAACAATTATCTCATTTAGTTTAATGTAATCTAAAATAATTTTATTGAAAAGAAAGTTACTCAGACACACACCTTTTCGGTTTTCTCCTCCTCTTTTTCCTTTTCTTTCTCCTTTTCCTCAGTCTTTTCAGATGACAAGACAACCATAGTAAGTTTTCTGACAATTTGTTTAGCTTCCACTATCTCTCGCTTGTGTTCCTCCATGATGGCATTATCCCCTGGCAGAAGCTGAAAAAACAGAACAAACATACCTGAAAATTGAAGTGACCTTTGCTACACTGGATCACTTGAGCTCAAATCAGAAGTTTGTCCTTCCTTGTTACTAATCAGATTGTCTTTCAGGGAGTCAGTTTCTTTTCCCCATTACCATCATCCCAATAGGGAATTACACTATTAAGAGACTAATCTGAAATCAAGGACTCATGAGAAATAACAGTGTCCTATTTCTTTGCAACCATTAGTTGACTAAGCTCCCATCCCCAGTTCACCGTTCATCTGTGGCTGTATAGCAACACTTATGCACAGATTTGATAACAACATTATCACAATTCAGTGCCTTTAAACCAAGTGAATATTCAAAAGCATAAATTTTCACTTGCTCATCTAAAGGAAAAAAATAAATCACCAAGGAAAACCAGATAACCTACTTAGCTACACATTTTGACTGCATCTTTAAAGGAATACCATTTAAAACTTACTGAATTTTCTATTTATCTGCAATGTGGGTTAAACATATGTAACATCAGTTCTGTAAAAACCATCTTAGACTAAGAAGTACCTAGTATGGTAAGACATAAGCATAATCTTGTACTTGAGAATGATCGGGGTGAGCAATATAACCATACACTCAAAAAGTCAAGGTGCAAGACAAAAGAAATGCTCCTTTTTTGACAAAGTCTAACTTCAATTTACTTTCTAAAACCAAGTTCAAACTTAACTGCAGATAAGTAATCAAAACTCACTGCAGAGTCATGACCTCTTCAATACAATAATCTTTTCTTTTAATGTTTTTAACAAGAGATTTTTTTACTGTTTTTTCTTTGCCCAAACTGATGAAAGAAAAGGTAAGATAGTAGAATTCATCCATTTCACAGAAATTTGGGGAAGAAAAAACACCATTGAAAAGGTAAAGAGTTTAAAGAGCTGCACTTTCTCATCAGAAAACACAGGGAACCTACTAAGATTCACCAAGAAACACCTAGTGTGGAATTTCAATGGGTAAATTGTGTCTTCAGGATGCAATACATACTCCATATGGTTGTGTGTATATACACAGATAAAGTACAGTTCCTACAGGCTTGGAAGGGAGGGCAAGGGTGGGGGGGACATTCTGGATATGAACAATAATCCTACAGTGCTCTTGTACAGCAGCTGTACAACATGCACTGCGCTTCAGACTCAACACCTACTTGCTAATTATTTTCTAGAAACTCACAGCAAGTTAAACTAAGCCTGCACTGAAAAGGCATAAAAAAATATGCCACCCAAACACACACAGACAGAGAGATTTGGCACAGAGATTCTGGAATGAGACTGAGTATCACCATCACGGGGGTGAACAGTGTAAATGAGTGCAGGGACCCTGGAGCTGTGAGACTGTCAGAGAACGTGCCCACACACATGCACAGGTCTGAGCTGAGACTGCACAGGCCACTCTAACCCCAAGTCTGAGCATGTTCTGTAAGCTTACAAACATTCCTTAACAAACATTATCATCACACATTCCTCCCTCCACACCAATTATCTGAGACATACACTTCTACTCTTGCTCCACCCAACACATTTTTAGCCAAAATACTCGTATGTAGCCAGTTATTGACAAGTCATATTGCGACTAATGCTATGAACTGCCACACAAATTAATGGCAGGACTACCTTCCAAAACTTCCACAGCTGTAACTAGAGCTCATTTCCTTGATGTCAGTGGAAGAGTTGAGTCTTAAAATACCTTATCTTAAAATTTCTATGGATATTCTGGAATTAAAAATTCTTGTATAAGGTAAAATTAATTTCATAACTGTAACATTCTGTTTGCCATTTGTCAAACGGGGATGGGAGTTCATTGATGTCTGACTGTCAGGCTGCAGAGGATAAGCCTCTTCAACTAAATCTGAACACAAAACTCCATTTCTCTTTCAACCTAATGGTCAGGGTTCTTGTGGAGAATGAGAGGCCTATTCAGGAACACGCAACAGCTAAAAAAAAAAAAAAGAAAAAAAAAGTCCTATTATTAAACTAAACAAAGAATGTCAGGAGCCAATTGTCCTAGCAATTTTTTCAAAAACTGACCAAGTAAAGCAAAACTCAGAAGGGTCTGATTCTTAAAGAAGGCTACTTGGGCATTTACCTCTGACCTCCTATTCAGCCAGGAGGTAAACAATCTTGACAATGTTACACAGATAATTCAAATAAAGTTTACCAGCATTTGTATTTCAGTGTGTGCTTATTTGAGTATGAGGCATTAGAAAGCACTGAAAATTTTAAAAAACATGAAACATTGCACACATAAAGGTATTAAACAGTATGTCATGAAGATTGACAAATTGGGTAAAGAATCAGATTTTCTATTTTAAATGTCCTTAGCTTTGGCATTTGACAAGAGTAGTACTGTCACTTACATGAACATACAGATCTTCCAAATCTATGAGATTATGTTGCAAAAGGACAGCAGCAACTCTGTACAAGGAGGAAGGTGTCTCACCACTCGGATCCTAAAAAGAACATTGCAAGTTTAAGTAAAAAACATTCAGACCACTGCAAAAGGTTACGAAACAGAAAAGAAACCACTCAAACTTCAGATGAAACATATTAACCCACAGTTCTTCTTGTTATCATGTTATTTGACTGGTATTTCTCCAAAGCCACAAGAGATTTAACTGCAATACACAATCAGCATTTTCAGAAACCAAAACATTCAACTACCGTCACATTTTATGTTGCTTGCAATCAGTTGCTAATTATACATTTAAATAAAACCTTGCATATTTTATCAAACATCAACCATGACTCCCCTGCAAACATGCTCTTCACTCCTTAGGGAGAAGTCTTTTGTTTATAAGGTACAATCTCTTTGTTTGTACCAGTCCTTATACAACTATACAAGTTCAAGTGGAAGATATCAAGACTGTTTTGCATTCGCTAAAAGAGCTGAAAACATTCTCCTGTAAAATAAGTTAAGAGATAGCCACTAAAATAATGAAGTTATTGCTTTAAATACTGGAGGTTTACAAATTAATTTTTAATTTCTATGTAAAAAAAAAAAAAACTGCAGAAACCCTCTTATCACTGACTGAAGTTCAACAGTGTATATAACCAATCACCAAAACCAAGAACTAAGAACAGCAATAGATTACCTGATAAAATTTGAATTTGAACCCAAGGATATGGCACAGAGTTTGAGGTTCACACATGTACATGTAAGACTCTATCAGTGGTACAAAGAAGTCATCATACTCAGGCCTGCACTCATAGACTTCTAGGATAATATCCAAAACTCTGTTAGGATCAAGGTTGAAACATCCTAGTGGAGAACAACAGAGTAGAGAAATTTAATATTCCTAATTTTCATCTTCATTCTGTTTCAAAAATTCAAGTGCATTAATTTTTTAATTCATTCTTTTCAACCAAAATTGAGCCTGGACTTATCAACAGCAGAATAATCTGGATCATCTACAAATACAGCACTGACCATTTTGACTTACTGAACATTGAACTAGGCAAAAATACTAAACAGGACACCCAACTCAGATTACCGAAAAAGAAGAAATTAACACCTTAAGGGGAACATTTCACTAACACCACAGTGCCAGCAAAAGGCACAGGCTGCTGCTTCTCCCCTTGTGCTGGCACACGTATCCATCCATTCAGTCACACAAAGTGGCCAGGGGCAAATACTGGTATTTCCTGGTTTTAACTTATTTTGCACTAGATGTGACATTCTCATCAAGGCTCATCTTAGAAACAGAAAATATCTTGTTACAAAATTCCTCAAACTGAGTGCATTTTTTAGTCTAATAACTAGCAAAACCACCTTTTTCTCTAGATCTCTTCTGAAACAAGTAGCATTGTTACAGGAATTTGACATTCAGGCAAAATTCTGTGATAAATGAATTTTTTTTTTTTTTTTAAATAAAATAGCAGCATAGCCTTTTGCCCATTACCACACCAGCACCATAAGAAATAGGCACTGGTGCAAACATCAATATTCTGTATAGAACTCTTTATTCAAAAACAAAGTGTAGAACAGGGGCAAATACAGCTATTTCCTGTTTTTAACTTATTTTGCACTTTGATGTGACATTCTCATCTCAGCTTAGAAGCATGGACAAATCAGTAAAAGAACTAGATAAAGGAAGAACATTTACTACTTCTCATTTCTCTTCATAAGGAATCACTCATTCAACTTCTTCAAGAACAAAAATATTCACGCATTGAACTGAGGACCTTCCATAGCAAAAGCATTACTTTGTTATGCTTCAATCTGCCTGCTGAGATTACAAGCACATCATCAAAATATATTGCTGAAATGAATGGAAATCATAGCATACTTGAGACTGTACCATAAATTCAATATCTGTAAGTTTACCTACAAAACATTCCCAAAATTAATTTTTCCACCGAAATGGGAACTTCCAAACATCATAATTCTATCCAAGGTGACCTACTTTGAGTAGACGTAAGATCGTATAGGAAACCAATGCCCATATTCTTTCAATAAATTCCTTACCTATTAAAGATTTGATATTTTCAAGGATTAAATCACTAGTGATACTTCCAGATAAGTCTTGACCCAGTTCTGCAATGAGCTTTGCATAACCTTCATTCTCCTCTCTTAGCAAATTAAACTTCTGTTGCTTATAACTGCAAATAAACAGAAATACTACTGTGTAAAACATATCCAGTGAAGCCATTTATGCCCCAAGCAATTTGTCACACAAAATGCTAATTTTGAACACATTTTTCAGAACTTGTAATTTACTTGAGCTATTGCAAAAACTACTGAATGCAGTACATGAATACCTGTAAGACAGCAAGCAAATCCAGCTCTTATTTCAAATGCAGACCATTTAAAATATTATGCTTACACTTAACAGGAAAGCTTGTTCTTACACCCTGCACTGGAGAACTGCTTTCTAGCAGTCTGTGCTTAAGGACCTGTTCTAGTTTCAAGTGGTGTTCTTTGAGACTGAAACGACGGATGCAGAGACAGAAACCAAACATACACCAAAAAACCGCAAACCATGTTGCCCAAATACAGTAAAATAATTATGCTTAACTGATACAAAGAAAATTAATTATTGCTGTTGTAAGTTCCTAAGTCACAAATAAAATTAAATATTAACCAGCAAATACGGAATCACTGTAGCAAACGCCATAGGTAACATGAAAAAGGTTTTATACTTCTCCAGAATTTGAAAACTAAGGGTTAACAAACTTCCTTTGTCAATGACAAGTTAAAGTGCAACAAAACACATTTCTTAAAGAAAACTGAGTACCTCTGAAGAAACATTACAGATTGGCAAAAAACACTGTTACCACACTAATTACCATTGCCCCTCCCCACCCACTCCCCAAATAACCCTTGCCCCAAAACTTACAATAGTTTTGTCTTTATTTTAACAGATTTTTGATTGAACTGTTGAGACTGTTTGATGAGTCCCAATGACTCCAGTGTCTCTGGATCTAAACGCTCCTTTAGGACAGTGTCAGATACAAGATACTACAAAACACCAAAAACATACAACAAATACATCAATTAAAAAGACCTAGAAACCATACAATTATTGCTTTAGGCTACATATGTACTCCAACTACAACAAAAACAATTTTATGATGTTAAATGCATTTTGTTGCAAACACAGAAGTGGACAAAGCAAACTATTAACTGAAAATGTAATTTTGCAGTGGTAGATTTTATGAGAGCATCCTGAAGAAACAAGCCCCAGAGTCTAACTGCTAGTTACCGAGTATACATTGCACAGCATCTAGGGATATTATTACCAAGAGCTGCATATTTGCAAAGGCTTGTACTCACTCTCATATTCTGGGAAAAAGCCTTTTTTTTTTTATATACTGAACTTTCCTACAGATCAAGCTTACTCCCTGTGGTTAGAAATTTTACTTCTAAAGATGGAGGAGGCTGCAGAAGGAGAACTGCAACTCCAAGCATACTTCAGTAGCAAAATTTCTGTTGAACTGACAGGTAGGAAAATTTAAGTTCTCACAAGACTCTTTTAAAGAATTCAAGGGAGAGATGTACTATATCCCTCTACCACTAGACTTTGAAGAAGAATTTGGGCATTTGTGAAAACACTAATAGCTTTTTCTTGAGGGCGGGGCGGGGGTAAAGGAAGCAAACAAACACTCTTGAGTTTTCCTGTTAGATTCTGACATGCAATTTTGCCAAAAGACTTCCCAGTTGCAACTTACCAAACAGGCTAATACAAGTTGCGTAAAATGATCCCTCTTATTTTTTTCTTCTAAGCAACTTGTTTCAATATCTACAAAAGAAGATAGGGAAAAAATCATTACTTGTGAAATTTTAAGAGTTTCTAGTTTAAATAACTACTCTGAAAAATGCTAATGATAACAAGGCTGCACAAGTAAACTTCATTAGGTGCCTCTCTCCACAGGGAGTCATAGCACAGAAGACACCTCACTCCTTCAGTATAGACAACAAACAGGATCTGTGAGGAGCAGACCATCATAAGATTTTTCTGAATTGTTGAAAAACAGACATATAGCAAGACAGAACCTGAAAGCAGCTAAAGCTACAATCCGGAGAAACTTATATTAGGATTAAAATGCTAAAAACATGAGAGAAACAGCTTTGGATCAACATGACAACATAAAAATCCAGAATAAGATGTACACATCTTTAAAGTCTGCTCCATTGCCAGATAGAGACTTGCTCAATGATGCCATTTGCCTTCACATATCTGGACAATTTGCATAAGCTCCATTTCACTAGCAGTGGCTGTAAAAATACTTACAGAACACATTCTGAAAAGAGAGGATCTACCTATCAGTAAGTCAACTTTTACTTAAAATATTTAAGAATGGTAACATCACTAAGTCACTGATTCCATTAGCTAACACCCAATATTCTTACAAGCTAACTCTTTTAACTGCTCCTGGCAGATCAACTTCTGCTGCCTTTAACAGGCATACCTCTGGACACTGAATGAAAATACATTAACAACTGAGACACAGATACACTGAGGAAGAATGAACACCTACTTTGTAAAGAGAAGTCATGCTTTAGAGATTTAATGAAATTTCCCAAAGTCGTCAACAAGCAGACACACAAAACATGCATTTCTCCAAATCTACTACAGTGCTAAAAACAAGGGAACCCAACTTACCTAATATGCAGAATACATCAGCTAGGATAGAAGGCATATCTTCTCGAAACTCCTAAGAAGGAAAAAGATCCCACTTACCAAATACAGAATTCCAACACGCACACTTAGAAAATTCTTACTCCACTATATAAAACAACACTTAATCATACAGATCAGAATAATTTATAATGCATATTATTTATATTAATAATTCATATTAATCATGAAGATGCTTAATTATTGACTAATATATAACAGAAGTGCTGTACTAATTATTGAATACATAATGAAATACCATAACATTTTAGTGTAATTTAAAAGTGGATCTAGTAACCAAGGAAAAAAAAGCCCCTCCGTTCCCCTAGCCCAGCTGAACTCCATGAGAGGAGCTGCAGCCTGGAGAGTGACCTTCATTTTCTCAGGCACCAAACATATTACAATTTGCTACAGCAACTAAAGATCCAGCATTGCCACATACCATCCCAAAAGCAAGGTGACCTACAGCCTTGACTTCCCTCAAACCCATTGCACAAGTTCAAAAAGCATAAAAAGGTTACTTACTTACCAAGAACTTACAAGGAATAAGAAATAATTTTAGAAGACTTTTTAAATTTTGTTTGTTTTTTGGTTTTGTTTTTTTTTAAGGAACAGCATGCAAGTTCAGAGGAAAATACTCTTTTCCCTACTTTCTCCATTTATTCAAAGCATTTTAAGAAAAACCTTTTTTCAACCCAAAAAGTCTAATGCGTTATTTTAAAGGCTATCACAAACTTGCACAGCCCAACAGTAAAATGGCAGACAGGCACGTTGTTACACTGTTATAAAAACCAGTAGGTGGCATTACAGATGTGCTGCACAAGCAAGAGACACTTATTTTTAGCATTTATCAGAAACTTCAGTATTTATATGCCCTTAAAATATTACTTAATTTATAATTTATGCTGAAATGAACACATCTATTCCTCACTACAAAAAGTAGGGGAACAAATGAGACCCTGCCAGACTACATATATATCAAGTGCACAAAAATGAAGAAGAACTTGACAAGAATGACTTTTCAGGCATGGAAAAAAAAATTCTCTTGAATGTTATCCTGCTTGGACTTCATTCAGACTTCTATAACAAAGCAAAAATTTAGTAAGTATGCAATTGTTACAAAAATATACTTACTATGACATCACCAAGAACATTAGAAGCTTGATCATGCTTTAAGTTTCCTCTGACAACATGGTATGCAAGTTCATACAAAGCTTGTTGGATATCTGTTGAAAGAGAAGATATTATTAAAGAACATATTAGGTAATCCGTGCTCTAACTGCAAAAGCAGTATTTACAATAACACTGTAGACTTCAGACACTCTGCAAGTAAAGGGGACATGCTTCTCTTACCAGTGAGAAGGGACTACTTTGCTACTACTGATAGATGAAAACTGATCATGAATATCTAAGACTTCACACAAGGACATAGTCAGAAATGATCCACATTATGTAGAGAGTTTATGGAATAACTGTAAAATGGGATGAAAAACTACAATCCTGCACATAACAACTTGAGTCTTGGCAGGTGGTTGAACAAAGATGCCTTTACCATATAATTCATATATCATATTCTACCTAAATAAAAAACATTCCAGTATTTTTCCCTAATCATGTTTCATCACAGGTATGCTTTCAAAAGCCATTTTTCTTGGAATAAGTAAAATGTAATTGGAGAAAAAAGTGCTTAACAAGGATTTTTTTAATTTCATTTTTTCAAGGAAAGTATCTTATAACTCAAGAATGCAACCTTACAAAAGCTTATATTAAGCTGAAGCACTAAACAGAGGTACTGCTTTTGAGAAAAATCCTGCATTGTTAAACATGGTCATTGTAAAACCATCTGCGGTAAACTTGTCAAGTTCTTAAACAATACACCACAATGTTGTTACACTTTTTGCTTTATGAAAAAAATAACAAAACCCCATGCTTTCACCTTGCTCTTGTACAATATGGTTTGCTCAATAAACAATATTCAATAAAGAAGTTGCAGATCTTAATGCCTTAAACAAAGTACTGAGTAATATGGTGATTGCAGACCATTGCAGCGGAATTAAACCTCAATTTTTTTTTTCAGAATAGGCAGCTTAATTTCACATTTGTATTCGTTAACGTTCATATATTTAACTTTTAGAAGAAAATCTCATGGTATGTTGAGCTTGCAAAATGCAAGTCCATTTTCTGCCACACAGACCAAATACTGGATGGATGATGCTGCCACCACTCACTGAAGACGATCCTAGTTGTGGATGTTTGTATTGCCTTACTGTTTGTAGTATTTGTCTTTAGAATGCTCTAATGGTCACCATGTATGAACATTCCAAGCACACACATGCAGAGGTACCATGATCAACTGTTTCCAGGCCTTTTTTTTTTTTTAAATTTAACTAAAACCAACCAACAAACTACACAACTTACCTCTAAAACCCACGTCATGGTTTTTGTTTTCACTGAGAGCACGACACAGCTGCACACTGAAATAAAGGAAACATTTTTTAAACAAAATAAAAATTGTTAGTTATTAACATACAGACACAAATGTTTTGGGGTTTTTTTGTTGTTGTTGTTATGCTGACTAAGGCAGCTTCAGACTCAGGCAATTTAAATGGCTGACTACATTTAATTTTTCCAGACTAAACCCTAATTCTGAGAACTTACACAGCAAGCAACTTACACACAAGACTCTCAACAGATCTCATACACATATAAATCACACTTAAAAAATATTCTTCCTCACATTACACATCCCTACACACAGAAAGGTGAGAACACAATGCAATTTTAGTATGCAAAAGGAAGCATGGAAGTGCCAGCAATAATCTACTGTTGTTATCCAATGAGGAATTCTTTTCATAGAGTTACTATGACTATGATAGTTTTCAAACTCTGGCCTGTAAAAAACTTTCAGCATCAAACTATGTGCATGGTTTCCTCACACAATGTTTTACCAGTAGAAAGACAGAATTTTATCTAAGAGAATCCACTATAGGATGCAAAGACCTGTCTCGTTCCATTTTCATTTGTCACTCCTGGGGCTCCCTCAACAAAAGTGCCATATGCAAAAAGTACACTTAAGTACTCCACAGACTATTCATGAAAAAAATTAATGGTTGCCTGTGTTATAAAATAAATGCTTAAAGAGCAGGCTTCTCCACTACACTGACAGCTTGGAAATGGCCATGCTTCCAAGATACAAGGATCTTCCCTACTACTACTGTCACCCCAGGATGAGGCTTCAAAAGCAGTTTCAACATTTAAAAGAGATAGTTTTTAAGAAAGGGTAGTGATTTACCCATATTACAACAGACACCAATGAATATTTTAAGAAGCTTTGTCACATTTGCACATTTTCAACCAAAAGTTGACATATTTTTTCAAAGTATCTTTCCCATGCAGAAACTGAAGACAGTATCAGAGCCACGTCACGTTCCTACATAAGATGGCAAGGCGACTGTTTCCCGTAGGAGCCACTTTGCCTCAAATAAGGCAGGTAAGTACCATTATTACAGAGGTTTATCTTGAAAACTAAACAGTAAAAAATAGTTCTTTGGCAATCCATTACTCATTCTATTTGCATCCTATATAGATCACTGCCTCTCTAGCAGGACTAAACAGCTGTTCCAGCAATCACAGAATTATAATTAGCAAATATAAGGTATATACACCCTTTAAAGACAACTGAAAAATGGGGAGTTTCACACAGCGTAATCAGCAGAAACAGAGAAGCTGAGCAAAAAGCAAAGGTTTGGCTAAGATATTCTAAGTACTATCAAAGAGAATGCGGCATATTTCGAAATAAGCAGAATAGAGGCAGCAAGACAAGGAATAGGTATTTTATTTTTCATGAATGATAAGCACAAGTTTTTTTTAAATAATAGATTTTTTTCCCCAGCTGTCCCAAGAGTATATAATTTCAACATAAACCAGTATTCTTAAATTTTAATTGCTCCTCCATAAAGAAGGTACCTTATAAGCATTCATTTCTAAGCTCTGTATACAACTAATAGTAAAATGAAACATCTGATTCAAAAAAAAAAAAAATTATCTGAGAGGCACACTTAGACCTCCATGTCATAAGGTGATACCATGAACCAAATTACATGAGTAATAACCCTGTCTGCTTGGACTGATGAATTCACTTAAGTACATCTTAACATAAAATACAAGTTTTAACCTCTTCCTATTCCTTTTCCAGCAGTATGATCAACTTCACATTGTTTTAAGACATGAATCTGTCTGATCAATGTAACAAGAAACTCAATATTTAAGATGAGTCTGCAAAACAACTTGCTTGATATTTCCAATTAGAACCTCATAATTATTATATTGGGGGGGGGGAAGGTGTAACAATTTCTTTTTGTCCTCAAATTCTTTTTTACAGGCACTCTCTCTTTCCAAAGGAAGATGCCCTTTTCTGCAGGCACTGCTGGGCAGTACAACCCAGCTGATTTAATGACTTGTTGCTACAGAAATGGACACAATCACCAACACTTCTTCCCTTCTCAGCCCTACAGTTCCAGCCCTCGTGTCAGCTACATCAGTTCAACTGAACAAACCTGGCAGAAAACTGGCCAAAAACCAAGTCTTCAGCGGGAGGTCAGACAACCACCCAAGTGCTTCCAATAGCAGCCAGCTGTGAGATTAGTTCATCTAGTCTCAACTGAGTGAATCATAAATTAAAATCAAAATATCTGCACCTTCACAAGAACAGAAATAAAAACGTTGGTATAGTCTGTTTAAGAGTTCATTTGCAACTTTTATTGTTCTGACCTTGTAGCTCATTGCTGCAAGTGTAGGATGGAGAACTTCCTTGCTCTGCTAAAATACATCCCTTCACATGAAGATAAAACTGCATGAAGCACCAAATTCTGAACCAGTGCGAGCATCAATTAAACAAGTTTGCATGGCAGAGCCAGCAACTGAACCAAGGCCTGGCAACTCATACACCACGTCCTATAACCTCCATTTCACTCCCACACATGGATTAAACCAGTAATTATCACAAAGTGCATGTGCCTGCTAACATTTAAGTATATGCATAATTTAACTGATGTGGGTAGTTCTCTAGCTGAGATAAAGTGCAAACAATTGCATTTTGCAGTCAGGATGGCAAAACTACAACTGAACTGTTTTCCTGACTCTCAGTCCTTCACTCACATGAGGAATGTCACATCACTGAGTTAAAAGTAATAAACATGCTCAGAGTGCCTGAAAGATCAAGTCTGAAAATTTCACATTCACAGAATGTTAAGCTTCTTCAGTTTCTCTTGAGGCTTAACATATTGCACAAACTGCAAGGTAAGCACTTTTATTAAAGCCCTCCATTCACAGTAAAGGCTCCTCGATGTGTTGAATCTCTCACAAAACTCGGTAAGGTATCACTAAGTGCTTGCCATTGCATGTGTATTGCAAATGTCCATATGTGCTTCAGTCACAGACCAGCATCTTGTTGTGGGAGACACCACGTAAAACAAAACAATTTCTCTACAAGGACAGTACATAAATAGGTCTACAAGAATTCCAGACTGAGAGCGTAAGTAGTCACCCTCAGACTCTAACTCCATCTGTACACAATATCTGGGAGTAGTAAACAAATGAACATAATTTAATAAACTATTTAGATAGAGAAGGGTCTGAACAAAATAAAAAATGACAGATAAGATGACCACATCCTGACCAATGTATGGTTTTGACAGTTAAGAACACTTGAAACTACAACATGATGTACATTTAATTATTTTTAATAGATATTATTACACATCAGTATCTTGACTAATTAAATTCAACGCTTCTATAGTTTTGAACAAGGTCTCTGAACAATTTCCTGGAAGCAAATGGTCACTGTTGCCTTACTAATTAACATTCTGACAGTCTAAGACACAAAATCCTTACTTTCTCGTTTTTGGGTACTACTGTTAAATCATGACCAAGCTGATCACATGAGCAAAAACACCACACCACTCAAAAAGACAATATAAGAAAACATAGAGCAATTATCTTAAGCATCTATTATTAATTCCTGTAGAAGATGAAATGCCAAATAAAAACAAATGCCCAATTAAAACAAATCATTTACTTCTCTCAATACCATTTCATATTGCTCCAAAACATGTAACCGCGCTTTCATTTACGCATTAGTAACTACCAAAATAGTACCTCAAGTGATCTAGTCAGATCATGAAAGCCATTTCATGCTCCAGCAAGTGAGTATTTTTTCCATAAGACTTAATCTTTTCTTTCTACTAATTATGAGGGGTTTTTTCCCTGTAATCCTCACTTTTCAAAAAAGCTGGTCTTCATCTCCTTGTGAATAAGGCCACCACTTTGTTTAAAAACAAACCAAACCCCTCCATACAGAAGTGAACGCTCTCTGAGTTCATTTGTGGGCTTTATTAGGCCAGGCTTCCATAAAGTAGCAAAAAAACCCCAAAAAAACCAAAAAACACCGTCTAAATTTTTGCAAATCCTCTATTTGGTAGCAATGTCAGTTTTCTCCTTTTGCAGTATCCTTCCCACTTTATTAACTTATAATGCATTGTCTTAACTTTGAACCACAAAGCTCGAAACTGGACTTAGGCCTAGACCTAATTTATGTTTCTGGGCATATTGGTATTAGACAAATAATTCAGTGAAAATGAGAAATATCATTAAATTTTAAAGTGAAAAGGGAATAAATGTAACAATATATGTATTTCACTTTGAAATAACAGCATCCTAGTCTTGTTTTCCTCTAGTAAAACAGGAGATGGGAAGTTTTGTAAAAAGAAACACAAAGATACACACTGAAGAAGCTCCCAAAAAAGTCAGCTTACAAAAACGTTCTCTATATATTGATTACAGATATCCACTTTAGTTTCTACGAAGTCAGCTCATGCATATTCCTCATGTTTATAAAGCTTCCACTACAAAACCTGACAACTGTTATCCAGACACAATCACATTTCTTCTAAAACATATGACCTCTTCTGCAAACTGCTCTTGAAGTCATGCCTGCAGCATTCCAAATGAAGTGCAAATGCCACAAATACAGGATTTTATTGAATGGTTTTGGTCCTGCAGCAGATGAACACTTTCTTTCTATCGTGGTTAAAAAGTACTGCTCTAAGAGGAGAGAAGAATCCTAGAAGGGTCTATCATGGTCAAAAGCTGAGGTAACTTGCCTCTTAAAAAGCTCAAAGTGCTGAGAGTTCAATGCAAACAGTGCAGTTGCCATTACATGATCAGCTACGACACTTCTGTCCCTGTGCAAACTCCATACAACCTTTCAACACGGTCAGCTTTATATACCAACATGATAGCGGTTTCAGAATAACTCAAATCAAAAATTACACGGCAATAAAGGGGGGCCCCTTCACTACAAAATGGAGGATCTGGAAAGAACAGTGTTTTGAGCAAGGAGCCACTACGTTTTCCATTCTCTAACCCACTACCTTTTTCTGCATGCACATGGAGGATCATTACCAAAGCCACACGACCTTTTAGAAAGGATGAACAAATGAAAATAACAAAAAAAGCGACTCTCAAGAAGCGTTTCTCAAAGTGATCCCCCAAACACCCGTATTTAAAACTGTAGGATTTTTAAGTTACAACAAAACCAGAAGCACATGGAAGAAACTAGAACTCTTAAAAAAAAGGAATAGTTAGTACACAGAACATCGCTGTTAATGCTAATAGAGTAACATGGCCAAACCGGAGAATTACCCCTGAAGAGACACACTCCTGAAACCTTGCCAAGATGGCTCAAAACAGACACACAAGGCCCTGAACGGACGGCAACAACACACCTGTATTGATACGGGAGGCTGCAGCCAGACCCCTCGGTGCACAAAGGTTACTTTGTAGGACAGCACAAGCATGGCTGGCTGATCCTACCCTGCCTGGGTCAAGGAATACAGCGCCAGTCCCCCGGAATCGCTGGAAAGGTGGGAACGGGGGCTGAAGCCTCCAGCAGAACGGTCACAGAAGGTGCAGCCAGCGGAATGAGAATGCGTCAGGGTCCGTGCTACCCCGAGGGGAGGATGAAGAGGGGCCGGACCACCGACAAACTGGGCCTGGAGGCTGAGAATGGGCGATGAGGGAGCCAGCAGGGCCGGGCCCAGCTCCGGGGCCCGAGTGCCGGGGCGGGCGGCAGCTGCGGCCGGGCCGGGCGGGAGGGAGGGTGGCGGGGGCGCTCCGCCCCATCGCGGCTTCGACC